>JADLZN010007069.1:0-57784 GCA_018155175.1 Sinocyclocheilus anophthalmus
TGGCCTGTCAGAGCAAAGTAAGTGGCTCTAGGTTTGTTCATTTGTTCTTCAGCTTCTAACATCTTAGGCCGTTTGGGTGCTGCAACTTCCTCTCGTTCCCTCTCTCTGTCTCTTTGTGCTTCTAACAGTTTCTTCCTTTCTGCTTCGATGTCTTCCTCCTCTTCCTCCAATGCTGCTGCTGCAGTTATGTGCAATTCTGTCTGCCTCTGTATCTCTTCTTCCATTTTTCTCAACATCTCTCTCCGTTGCTCCCTCTGAGATTCATTCTCTCTGTCTGCCTCTGTGGCAGTCCATTTGTGTAATGCCCCTACTCTGAGGTAACGTGCAGTGGCTGCTTCATCTTTTAGCAGGTTACTTATCTCATGAGTAGGTCTGTCCTCTTTACCTTGAGAAGCTGATCGCCGAGAACGCAGTGTGTTAGCTCTGTCCTCAAGCGAAGCGGTTGGCAAAACCTCACTAACAGCATGGCTCTCTCCAAACACAGCCACAGTGTCAAAGACATGCTCCACACGTACATGGCTGGAAGGAGAAACTTGTTCTCTATAGGTTGCTTTGACCAAACTACCAGAATCATCATCTTCAAGAGCTTTAAAGGTGTTATCTTGAATACACAAAGAGTGGCTTCGACTGGGCATGGGTTTAATTGTGCTTTCCTGCTGTGCTCTTGGGTCTTGTGAAGTGTTATCCTCCATCATTTGAACATTATGCCTCTCCACCACATGGTCAAACATCGATGCTCGTACTGTTTGCACTCCATCATTATCAAAACCAGAGTTGGTGGGCAAGTCTTGAACACCCAGTGACGATGCTTTCCTCTCCTCCTGTTTGGTAAACTTCCCTTCAATCGTGGAGTAATCAAACTACAAAATAAAATAAAAATACAATTAAGTATATTTTTACATGATTTCACTAGCCATTGATTCCTTTCTTTGTCTCAGTTCCTTTCATGAGTAAGCAAGAACCCAGAACTTGGAATGACTTTCAGTCAGACAAGTTGAGCTCTGTCTAACACTGTGATCCTTTAAGAAGTAGCCTTTGCCCCATGTGTAATTATAGCTTTTACTGACAGGTATGGCATTTAGAGGTAACATTTTCTTTGCTCAGATATGAGCTATCATTACAGTGGGCGTCTGTGTACATTATGTGAATTACATGACTGATTTAGAGGAACTTTGAAAGGGAATATAATATGTTTCTACTCCAAATGGCAAATCAGCCAAAGAAAGAATGCAATACAGACTCATTTGAATAAACTACAGATTGTCAAATCTCGCAAATTACTTATCTAAGTTATCTATTATTTTACAGAGAAGGGTATAAAAAAATATAACAAATGGGGGAAGTATGAGATAATGACAGATGAAAAAAAACTGATATGTGAAGGACTGTACTGTAAAGGCTTTAATAAACAGAGAAAGTACTGCAAAGAGGGGATGCAGACAGAAGCAAACATTAAGGGCACATGAAAAGGGAGAGGAGCTTGACGTGTGTGATTGAGAACAGTGAAATGGGATCTGTATGCTCTTTGTCAAAGCTCATAAAGCGGGGTGGGGCATGAAGGGGCCATAATCAAAGCGTCCTCTTCTCTCACAAACTGACCTTTCTCACCCCAACTCCCTTCGAAGCGTGCATGTTTCATAATCACTATATGACTAATGCTACAACTCAGGTTACACATCTTTGGAGTGCCGCACCTTCTGTCACATCAGAAGTGCCTTTTTCAACCTCATTTGTTATTCCTCTATTCTTCTCTCTCACTCTCAAATATAATTTATTTTTATTTTTTTTAAAGAGTGATCAAAATTTAATTTGGGGCTGTGACCACAGTAGGGCAGTTACTGTCACAAATGTAATAAAGGCCCTTTACAAAAGGATTTTTCTATTATTTTAACAATATATCGGTTTACTTTATCAGACACATGACTATCATAGAAAAAATGTCTTAGGGTAAGAACACAAATACAAATCTCTGAGTATAAAGAGCTACATGTTTTCTGTATTCATGAAAAATGCAGAAAAAAAATGTCAAATATTAAAACATGTATATTTCTTCTTTAAAACCATTAAACAGGGCCTTCTGCCACAAATGTTACAGGAAATGGAAAACAAGCAATTATTGTTAGTTCAATTAATTTGTGATAGACTTATCATAATTATAGTATACTCTGGTGTCGTTTGTTGAAAAAAAAAGATATTAAAATATCTTTTTATTTTTGGAAACAAAGCATACCTTACTGCACCTTGCAAAGATGTTTTATCTTTGGCAGTATGATTAATAACAGTGGTTCAAATGCCCATACCTTTTTGCTGAGATCTTCTTCAACCTGCTGGGGGCTTTTGAGCTCATAGGAACTATGGCTTTCTAGCTCTGCCTCAAATCTGTAAACAAATCAGAATAATTAGAAACAAATACTATATATAATATTATTGCTTTGATTTTCAGAATAAAGAATGTGAATTATGACAAAAGCAAATTGCTATTAATTATGATTTCTGTAGTATGTAGTATACTTTTTTTGTGTACTTTTGAGGAAAAAAAGGTATGTGAGACATAATTACACTTTTCAGAATTATCTGTGCCAGCACATATACATAAAGACTCACTTTTGCACATAATGTAGATCCTTTATTCTTTGCACTAGTAATAAAATGCTTCCTTTTACTCTCTTTTTTGTCAGGAAGTAAAAGAGAGTTGTTGCCCACCACATCCATTTTATTCCCACAAAAATCACTTGAATGTCAGTTACAACTGAAACTCATTTGTAAAAACCCGAAGGCAGTAAAACTACTGCAAAACTGTGCATATTAAGTATTTCAGTACATACATATTTACATACAACATGAAGTTGATAACTGATTAACATACATACAACTCTAATAATGAATGGTGAAAACCGCTGGACCTTACCTTTTAGTGCGGTCAGATACTAGGTTACGTGGCTTACATTGTGGCTTCTGGGGTGGTGACAGTGTAGTAGGCACTTCTTCGGTCAGTTCTTTGATTCGCTGTTTCACCCCCACCGCTCCATCAGTATCAGAGACAGACAGCCCCGGTGAGCGAGGCTCAGTCCCTGGAGTATCCACACGTGCCACTGAGAAGGAGGAAGAAGAAGAGTCCAAGAGCAAGCTGATGCGTCTCTTTATACTGCTACCTCCTGTATCCTCAGGTTTAGAGTCTTTCTTGGAGTCCTCATCTTTCGATTCAATCTTTTGAGTCCTTTTCTCAACCACAGGGGGCTTATTTGGCCCTTCTGCCTTTTCAGCACCCTGTTCTTTCTCTTGAGTCTCAGCTACAGCACCCTCTGGCATTTGAGGAGTGTTTTCTTTGCCATCCTCCTTGGCAGGTCGCCAGTTTAGGGACAGCCCAATTGACTCAAACTTTGAGGTAAGATCAGATGAAAGGGGTCGTCCTTTTGTCCAACGAGTAGCAGGTGTAGGGGACACAACCTGAGACTCAGACTTAGTGGGGTTTTGGAGGAACACAGCTGAAACCGGTCTGGGTCTTGAACATTTAGATTGGGGGCGAAGAACAGTTGGAGAACTCTCATCCTTGGCAACAGAATCCTCCTTACTGTCCTCATTATTCAGTCCAATCTCTGATAGGAAGCCCAGTGATTTAGCACGAGTGATTGAAGAGCCGGGTTGTTTTTTCCGAGGAGCAAAAGGCCATTCAGCACCAGGAGTGGAGGCCTGAACAACAGTTTTGGGTCGAGCTGGTGTAGCTCCAAAGCTTGTTCTTCTCAGCACGTCCCCAGTTTGGGTCGTTCTAAATTTGTTGAAATCAGTAGAGGCGATGGTAGGTGCTGGTTTAAAGGGTTGTGCCACAGGTTTGTTTGTTTGTCCACTGGGCTTCGGTCCTGTTTTAAAGGCAGGTGGTAGACTGGGTTTACTGGCTGGCTGTGGTTTAGGTGTGCTGGGCAGGACTGGTTTGGAGGAAACTGGTTGACTGGATTCAGGTTTTGGTTTTGGCTGTGGTTTAGGAGCAAAAATGGAGCGTATAGTAGGATTTTTCTCCACAGTGAAAGGTTTTGGGGTGAGTCTGGGCTTGGGGCCTGGGGTAGGTTTGTTAGGCTCAGAGGGAATAATAAGTGGCCCCTGGGTGCCACCTGAACTTTCCACCAAGCTCTTGTTGCTAGAGTCAATGAGAGGGCTAAGGTGCAGACGATTCCCAACTACACATGGCCGCCCAGCATCAATCTCAACCTGGGCAGCCATCGCACCACCTGAAACAAGAAAAAAAAAATCCAGAATTTGCAAACAATCACTTAAATGAGTAATTTTTTCTGACATCGAATAAATTGTAGATCACTAGGCTGTCGGTTTATAGAAGGCAGTCCTAAACTGTCAGGTGTTCAACTGTATGTGGCGACAGATCACTTCCTGCACTTAATTTGTTGACAAATCTTTTCCCTGCTCATTTGCATAAAGTTAAGTTTGGCTCAACACTGTTTCACTGCCAACTGCCACTCATGTCACCAGAAATCACAGGCTCTTATTTAAAATGATATTCAGTCGCCTTATCATAGCTCAACTCTGTCAGTGCGAACCCTCCTTTAGGTTGGCGGGAAAAGTCTGTAGTCAGTTGAAACCACTGGCCAGTTTTAGCACTGTCTAAAATCCAACATGCTGAGCAGAATCTCTGAACTATAATTTTATACCGCAAACAAATACAGTGTTCTCAGAAATGTTGTTGTGGTGGAGTGCGACTATGAAGCTGAAGAAAAATGCTCTCTTCTTCTCCTCTGCTGTGGACTTTGCCTTGGCAGATACAGAGCTCACAAGAGCACATCGAACGCTTTACTGACACATCGTTAATCACGCCGTGAAAGTGCGTGTGTACGGGTGTATTAAATCAGCATGATTGGACATTGCCCTGGAGGGAGGGATCAATTTGCTGAATTAAGAGTCCAGACTGAGACCGGGTCTGTGCGTAAAAATCCTGCTACTACAGGCAAATACACATCAAACAAAAGGAATTCACAGGAGGATCCAGAGAGCCATATTTGCTAATGCAGTACACATGTCGCTCTTGGAAGCCGCATGCTAGAGCAAACACGTGTTCACACTTAGATGGGCACACAGACTTTTACAGCACACACACACTTACATTTTACACAGTAAGCAAGTGTGATTCATAACACATTCACATGCCTGTGTAAATGCACATGCGTTTGCCATGCCTCCCCGTGCAGTTATCAAAGTGTGCTATGTCTGCAGTTTTCCAACATCACAATAATGACTCACCTGCTTGGCTGTCAACCGTCTGCAGTGGAGCCCTGGTTTCTGTGGTAACCGCAGAGTGATGTCATATCATATGGAGAGGAGGCGGAGCCAGACTCTGTTGCAGGGAATACAGCATGGTCAGACACCGTTACTTCTGCACAAGTAAGGTATCAGTGTCCTTTGCAATTTTGAAGTCTCCACACATGCACACATATACACATGTAAACTTGTTGACAATGATACAGCTTGTTGAAATCATTGAATATCATAATTGAAAAGTCAAACGAGAATGTTACAAAGATTTTGAGGCACACAGCACAGACTCAACCACACAAACACATTCCCGAAATCTACACAATTATGCAACATGCAAATTAGACTTCATCAGTCTCTTTTTACAAACAAATGAACACAAAACAAGCACACACATAGATCGAAGCCAGATATTTACCAGCACTTGACCTACATCTACAGATTAGCAAGCAAACCAACACATTTGATATGTCTCCGCTAGTGAAATCTTAGCTGTGTGGTTGCGCAAGGGGGCCAGAAGTAGTGACATGGAAGGAGGGGGATGGCCAACAGATGAATCGAAAGAGGGAGAACGACTGCGAAGTAAGGAAAGAAGGAGGATCCTGGTCTGAGTGCATGGACTGGCAGTGCGCTTGTTGACAGGAAACGCCTCTGCAGCTGGAATGTTTAATATCTACAGCTTCAAAACCTGTGTTTAGGGAAGTCGTTTCTGGCATCCCGTGGAGACACGTTTACACACAAACATGATCCAGCCATTAACCTAGAAACTTTAAAACAGATCTTTACACCTCCGTATTAAAGTTAGCAGCACTGAAGTCATACTGCAAATCTCAAATCTTGGAACTTGGAAGAATCCTTGGTAACTGCAAACCTTATGTCTCAAAACGCTAGAGTGCTAAAAGTTATATAATGTGTCTCTAAAAAGAAATTATATAGACAATTACAATAAATATAAATAATTAATCTAAAAAAAGTTAAAGTTTTACATTTGAACCTGTTTTAAGATGATTTTTACATACATACATACATTTGTATGTGTGTAAAATGTATGTATTTTTACATACATTTATGCTTTAAATTTTGATTATTATATTTTTTCACATTACACTAATATTACAGTACAAAAATTGTATAATGGGACTAACCATAGGCTTCACCTTCTTTAGATAAAATATTATTTATAATTTAGTTAAATAAATAAATAATATTTATTAATTAATTTTTTGTAAAATATTACCCAGATATTTCTTCATATTTTTTCCCCCATTAATTTTTATATACAGAAGAAATCACTGTCATTTAATCTATTTCTACTGAAATATATAAAATACTACATAAACCAAATTATTGTTTGGGGATGGAAAGCACAGTAAATATTTGCCAGCATGAAAGATTTCGGTGCTACCAAATAAGTTTATATACAGCACTCAACTTGAAAAACTTTCCCACCATGTTGAACCTGGTCTCAAAATTATGGCCTGACCTTCACTGTCAAATCAATTCTAAAAAACACAGTCAGCCCCACACAGTCAAGCTCTAGGAACCTAAACCAAGGCTGTAAATATCACTCAATCAAATCAGATTCCAGTAGAAAGATAAGCAAGAAAACCATCCTCAGGCACTGCATTAGCTGTCCATCAAAGAGCCTAAATCAACAACTGTCATTTGTGTCCCTGGACCACAAAACCAGTCTTAAGTCGCTGGGGTATATTTGTAGCAATAGCCAAAAAATACATTGTTTTTATGCCAAATCATTAGGACATTACGTAAGATCATGTTCATGAAGAAATTTGTACATGTCCTATGTAAATACATCAAAATTTCAGTTTTGTTAGTAAGATGCTCTCGAAGCAACTCATTTGGACAACTTTAAAGGCCGATTTTTTCTCAGTATTTTATTTTTTTTGCACCCTCAGGTTCTAGATTTTCAAATAGTTGCATCTCGGACAAATATTGTCTTATTTAACAAACCATACATCAATGGAAACTAAAGCTTATTTATCGTCAGTGCTGCTCCATCTCAATTCGAAATAATGACCCTTATGACTGGTTTTGTGCTCCAAGGTCACATTTTAGAAGACGATGCCAGAGATTCTGTGGGAATCAGAGCATAAAACGAGTGACTCTGCTGGACATTAAACATGCTTTTCAACTAGGAGTGGCAGAATAAAAGAGTAACTGGGTTCACACAGATAATCATACTCATTATGTTATCAAATGGAATTTACTGTTCTACAATACCATAAAGATGTAATGGCTTTAGGAGCCCTATACAGAGAGATTAAGAAGAAAAATTAACAGGAAACATGCTTGCAGATTATTTACAATTACCCAGCAATACATAACATAACACACCCAGGACGTAAAGTATCCTTTCTAACTTATTGATTACATCTATTTCATTGGGTTTAATTTCATTTTTATTTATAAGAACGTAAAAGTGTAGGAAAGTAGAAGAAAGAGAGGGGTAGTATCGCCTGTACACCACCCAGGTCACTTTCTACTACTTTCAGTTTAATTTAAATACTTCAAGTACAAGGTACATATATGCTACTGATCACCATGACATAAATTTATCATCATAAAAATAAATGCTGTCTTACTGAGCTCACGTTACAGTGAATGTTACTACTTAAGTAAAAAGTAAATGGCCAAAACTATGGTCATTCATGCTTGTGAAGAGACATCTCATCAGTCTAACAACAGAGTCTTTGTCCTAAAGAAATACATCGTAAATGTGTTTATTGACCATTGTTGAAGACAAACTTGACTTGAGTGTAAAGACAGTATTTTATATACTATATATTCTAGTATCAAAAAAATGGCCAATAACAGCTGCTGTTCAATCTAACATTAAACAATTTTAGGTAACAGATTTCAGGATATCGGTTTCAGTTTAACACTCAGTGTGTTGTGCTGTACTGCCTTACATACTCAGGACACTAAGGAATTGTGATTAAACAAGTTGCTTTGCATTTGTGCATCAAAGTACTTTAAAGGAAATAGTTCACCCAAAAATGAAATTTGCTGACGATGTGGGGATTTTCTGGCATCCAAGATGATCATTCCGGTAGATGAGATGGTTTCTTTATCCGAAAGATTTGGAGGAGAAACTTGTATTACATCACTTGCTCACAAGTGGTCCTCATGCAGTGAATGGGTGCCGTCAGAATGGAGAAGACAAAAGCTGAAACAACACTCCAATAATCCACATGACTCCAGCCTCACTTAAATGTTGTGAAGCTTTATACTACCGATTAATGTATTTTGGCAGAAGCGATGGTTTTTTAAATTAAAAATGCCTAATGGACGTTAACAAGGACATTCATTGAGGACTGGAGGGTGTGGATTGCTTGTGTATTATTATAATGGTTAATCCGCTGTTTGGACTTCATTCTGAAGCGCACCCATCACTGAAGAGGATCCATGGTGAGCAAGTGATGACATCTGTTCCCGTGAAGAAGAAAACAAACAAATTTAAATTTTGGATGGTCTAAGAGGGAGTACTTTTCAGCAAAATTCTTAATTTTTGGGGAACCCAAAAAAACAATAACTGTCTTGATTTCAGTCCTATTTTTATAGTACAGTGGGGCAAAAAAGTATTTAGTCAGCCACCAATTGTGCAAGTTCTCCCACTTAAAAAGATGAGAGAGGCCTGTAATTTTCATCATAGGTATACCTCAACTATGAGAGACAAAATGAGAAAAAAAAAATCCAGAAAATCACATTGTAGGATTTTTAAAGAATGAATTGGTAAATTCCTCGGTTAAATAAGTATTTGGTCACCTACAAACAAACAAACAAGATTTCTGGCTCTCACAGACCTGAAACAAATTCTTTAAGAGGCTCCTCTGTCCTCCAATCGTTACCTGTATTAATGGCATCTGTTTGAACTAGTTATCAGTATAAAAGACATCTGTCCACAACCTAAAACAGTCACACTCCAAACTCCACCATGGCCAAGACAAAAGAGCTGTCAAAGGACACCAGAAACAAAATTGTAGACCTGCACCAGGCTGGGAAGACTGAATCTACAATAGGTAAGCAGCTTGGTGTGAAGAAATCAACTGTGGGAGCAATTATTAGAAAATGGACGACATACAAGACCACTGATAATCTCCAACGATCTGGGGCTCCACGCAAGATCTCAACCCATGGGGTCAAAATGATCACAAGAACTGTGAGCAAAAATCCCAGAACACACAGGGGGACCTAGTGAATGACCTGCAGAGAGCTGGGACCAAAGTAACAAGGCTACCATCAGTAACACACTGCGCCGCCAGGGACTCAAACCCTGCAGTGCCAGACGTGTCCCCCTGCTTAAGCCAGTACATGTCCAGGCCCGTCTGAAGTTTGCTAGAGAGCATTTGGATGATCCAGAAGAGGATTGGGAGAATGTCATATGGTCAGATGAAACCAAAATAAACTTTTTGGTAAAAACTCAACTTGTCGTGTTTGGGAGAAAGAATGCTGAGTTGCATCCAAAGAAACACCATACCTACTGTGAAGCATGTGGGTGGAAACATCATGCTTTGGGGCTGTTTTCTGCAAAGGGACCAGGACGACTGTTCCTTGTAAACGAAAGAATGAATGGGGCCATTGTATCGTGAGATTTTGAGTGAAAACCCCTTCCATCAGCAAGGGCATTGAAGAAACGTGGCTGGGTCTTTCAGCATGACAATGATCCCAAACACACCGCCCGGGCAACGAAGGAGTGGCTTCGTAAGAAGCATTTCAAGGTCCTGGAGTGGCCAGTCTCCAGATCTCAACCCCATAGAAAATCTTTGGAGGGAGTTGAAAATCGTGTTGCCCAGCGACAGCCCCAAAAAAATTACTGCTCTAGAGGAGATCTGCATGAGGAATGGGCCAAAATACCAGCAACAGTGTGTGAAAACCTTGTCAAGACTTACAGAAAACGTTTGACCTCTGTCATTGCCAACAAAGGTATATAACAAAGTATTGAGATGAAACTTTGTTATTGACCAAATACTTATTTTCACCATAATTTGCAAATAAATTCTTAAAAATCCTACAATGTGATTCTGGATTTTTTTTCATTTTGTCTCCAGAGGTGAGGTATACCGATGATGAAAATTTACAGGCCTCTCTCATCTTTTTAAGTGTGAGAACTTTTGGTGGCTGACTAAATACTTTTTTTTCCCCCACTGTATATATATAATAATGATAATAATATTTACTTTGAAATACTTGAATACAACGAAAAGCAGAAATGTCTTATACTTTCACTCTGGTATGTTTTAGGTAAGATACTTTGACTTTTATTGTATAATTCTGACAAAGTATCCATACTTTAAATTTCTAAGTACTTTTACACGCAAGTGGTTTTAGGACAACAACAACAACGCTCTTAACCTCACCCTCTTTCCAGCTAACTTTGCAAAGAAAATTTCTGAGCTAAAAATAATTATTCAAAAAAACAAACAAGCCAAACTGCTAAAAAGTCAAATAAAATACTTGTGTACTTAAAAAGAAAATAAAAATATAATTAAAAACCATTTTAAAAATGGCAGTGAGCACAGGTGATTGACACACTAAGAAAGAATGTAGCAATTGTATGTATAGTTTTACCATTTTTCAACTACGCCTTTTTATGCCACTGTGTTTCCTGTCTTTTTTCAGTGCGTGTGTGCGCACAACTGACACTCTGGTTCAGCCAGTTTTGCAGAAGGAAAATACTTTCCATGCTCAACCTGAGCAACAGCACCAATGAATGAGCAGGACTGGCAGGGCTTCAGCACACACACATGAAGCTCATCACCTGAATACACAGCTGGCATCATTCAGCGTATTTCTGTGTGTAAATAACCAGCAGAAAATCATTTAGAGCACACCTGCTAGGAAAGACTACTAGGAAAGTGGAATCACAAAGAAAAATGTGAATACTAAAAAGTGAAAGCATATATAAATATGCTGTTTTTAAGTCGCTGTTATAGTTTTCTATTTTAATATATTTTAAAAAATAATTTATTCTTGGAAAAGCTGAATTTTCAGCAGCCATAACCCCTGTCTTCAGCGTCACATGATTCTTCAGAAATAATTCTAATACGCTGATTTGCTGCTCAAGAAACATTTCTTATTATTATTATGTTGAAAAAAGTTGTGCAGCTTAATATTTTTGTGAAAACAGTGATACATTTTTTTCAGGATTCTTTTATGAAAAAAGGAAACCATTGGTGACATTTATAAAGCTTTAACATTCATTTAGATGAATTTTACAGCATCCTTGTAATTAAAAGTTTCATTTATTTCAAAAACTCTGATTGACCCCAAACATTTGAACAGCAGTGTAGATGATACCATCCCCTTCAAAGACAAACTCATGTACTGTATGCAAATGTTTCTAGACAGAACAAAGCTGATTGAGAAACTTGTAAGACATGCACAATATTACCAAGAATAAAATCACAGACAACAGACCTACAGTTTGACTGACTGGAGAAAAACTTGATTAACAACTACCAGAAACAAACAGCTAAAACTCAACTAATGCTTATGCTGAAAACAATAACATAGTCATTATCATTCATAAAAATATATATATATAAAAAAACACACATTTCGAACCGTAAAATAAAGAGAATAATGCATGCAGAATGTAAAGACCGCCGTATTAAAGCTGATGGATATGTCCATACATATGATGAAATAAAAGCACAAAAGACCCTCTTAAATCCCATAGTACCGTTGGCAGAATAAAAATAGTTTTAAAAAATAGTAAAATATGAGGGTTTAGGGCACCTTCCTAACAGTGTAAGAAGCGTTCACAATATTCGTCAGTTTGTTTTATTTCTATTTTGTTGACAAGCTATTACCATAATACTAATACCAAACTACTTTTCTTGAGAAAACTGGAGAATACATACAGTAACTATGGTATTGTGGCGTATATAGTGGTTACCATGGTATATTTTGTAATGGTAAGAAATGTAAACAGCTCGCGTGTGAGTTTCTTTGTTAGCTGATTTGACTAGTTAGCCTGCTTCATTAGTGTGGAGAACAACTGAGACAGCGAGACGAAAAGCAGGTGAAACAGAGACAGAAGCGCAACATTTCACTTTTTTTTTTTTTTTTTTTTTACCTTTTCGTCAACTTCAAACAGCCGTCTGTCTGTCTGTCCCACCTGTGTGGGAGCTGTTTGGGATCTGAGCTCAACCAAACCTCGCTGCTGTCTGTCGGGATAGACCGGAGCGGGCGTCCTGTCGATAGCGGGTTAATGTTCGGCACAACACCGGTGAGTCGCTCGTTATTTAGGTGCTCTGTCCTGCATGAATCGCACCGGGACACCATTCCTCGCGCCTGTACCTCCGGGTAAACTTCGGTCTTTCTATGAACACTATCAGAGGCTGGCTCACACAAACTTGCTGAGAGAGCCGGAAGGTGGTGTGGGATCGCATTGCACGGAAGGATGGAGGATTTGTTTTGGTACGCCAGACTGGGACAGTGTAGAGGGGGAGAGTGAGACTCTGCGCCCTCCTGTGGAGGATGACCAAACAGGCCAAGACAAACTGGATTAGATAGAGGATAATGGTCACGTGAGACTGTGAGATTTGTTAATTTCCTTCAAACCTGTTGGGTGCTTGAAGTACGAACGCGACAGCTCGTTTACTTTACAAAGGCAAACAAACACACATTTATATACAGGTATTTTATCAAAGATGTACGTTTGATTTTGTAATGATAACAACTAGTTATTATATTGGCCCATGCCTCTATTAATTCAGTGTGATGTTATGGCAATCATTGTAAGCAATGTTGTGTTGTTAATCTTTTAAAAGATGCCAAAGTAATGCATATAAATCAAATAAAAAATAATTATAATTACTTTTAAGCATCTTTTTTTATTTTTCAAGAAGCACACTTATTTTTAGTACTATCATAATAATTACAAAAACATGTCATTTGGAGATGTGGAGATACTGAGACATTGTGTGTGTGAAATATTTAATTAATAACCTACTCATGTGTCTGTGTGTCTTTACAGTAAGTGACAATGACAGTAACAGAAGCCAGCGTCACACCTCACCATCTCATTTCTGACAGAAAACAGAAATACTGTGGGATGAGAGAACATCCAGTGAAATGTGAGGATTAAAGTAAGCATAAATCAAACAAGAGAATTTAGCAGGAAGGAGCTACTGGAGTGCAAGTCAAAACATGTACAAGTTCACACTGTTTCATTCCTTATCTATTATTGTAAATACTTCTCTGAGCAATGTTTAAATATATTCCCTTTATAGTGAGGAAGGAGAAAACCTCAGATGCCTGTAACTCTCCATCTGCAAGTTCAGGATGTGGTTCGTTTAAATCAAGAGACCGCATGGACAGCTCAGTCAATGGCGAGCAGCACTATGAGGATGAGAATTAAGCTTTAGCTTTGCATAAGACCAGTGATGTGGGCAGAAAAAACGTACTCGGTTACTAACGTAGGGTGACCATACGTGCCATTTTCCCAGGACGCGTCCTTGCCAGGATTTCTATATTTCCTAAAATATGGCAAACAAAGGCACGGATGGTCACCCTACTATAACGGTTCCCTGAGATACGGAAGAGTTACTGCATCGTTAGACGCTATGGGGAAAACTCCTTTTTCTCCGATGACTGAAGCCTTTCAATAACGCAGTGTAACTGCACAGCCATTGGTTCGTGCAGTGTATTAAAACGAACCAATGGCTCGGCAGCGAAGCCCGCCAAAGCCTGCCAGAATGGGTGGGGTCATCTGGCTATATAAGCAGCACATCGCCATAGGATCCTCAGGTTACTTCGACTGAAGCGACGACTGCGTCGTGCAGCTACATAGCACGGCAAAGTACGCAGTACTCGTTCCGTATCTCAGGGAACCGAGGTTACGTTAGTAACCGAGTATGTTCTCTATCGATACTTCACTCATACTGCGTCTGTTTAAGACGCTTGGGGAACCAGTACAATCCCACCGTGCTATGCTAGAGGAATGACTAATACTTGAACTTGCCTTAAGCACCCAAGGGGGCCCAGAGGGACCAAGTATTTTGCAGGGAAGCCCCGCAAAAGGCAGTATGGCTAAACTCAGAGAGGTCGGCCCAGCCTTGCATCATCGTCCCGAAATAATTCAGTACAGCCTCGGAACTCACTGAGGGCCAAGAGCATACATGAAGGAGGCAAACGCGAAGCACTGGTTGTCATACGACAGTGTGCCCTGCTATGCAGAAAGGACCCACGCCTGTAAAGCCGGGATATCCAGACTATAGAATCTGGCAAATGTGAACGGCGAGGCCCAGCCGACCGCCACACAAATTTCTGCAATGGACACACTGCTAGACCAAGCCCAGGAAGAGGCAACGCCTCTAGTTGAGTGGGCTCTTACTCCCATGGGGCATTGAAGGCCCAAAGAAGAGTATGCTAGCATAATAGCGTCAATTATCCATTTGGAAAGTATCTGCTTCGTAACCGGACAACCCTTGGTGCGGCCACCGAATCAAACAAATAGCTGATCCGACCACCTGAACGGGGCAGAACGCTCAACATAGACTTTCAGCGCCCCCATCCTGGACGGCCCAGAGTAAGTTCATCGTCATCTTGCTCCGAAGGAGGAGGGAGCGCCGGATAGAGTTCTATCACCTGTGCTCTGAACGGAGTGGAGAGCACCTTAGGTGCGTAACCTTGCCTTGGTTTCAGGACGACTTTAGAGTAGTCGGGCCCGAATTCGAGGCAGGTGGAGCTCACTGATAATGCCTGCAGATCTCCCATATGCTTTACCAATGCTAACGCCAGTAGCAGAGCAGTTTTTAACATCAGGGAACGAAGGTCAATGGGTTGTAGCGGCTCAAAGGGAGGGCTCTTAAGAGCCCTCAGAACAGTGGGCAGATCCCATGTAGGGACGGTGATGGGGCGAGGCGGGTTGAGCCTCCTAGACCCTTTCAAAAAAGCGAACAACTAGGTTGTTCTTGCCCACCGATTGGCCAGCTATAGGAGCATGTGAGGATGCTATGGCTGCTACATAGACCTTGAGAGTGGAGGGGGAACGACCCTTATCCAACCGCTCCTGCTTGAAGGACAATATCAGAGATATGTCGCATGAGATTGGGTCTGCGCAGCGGGCTGTACATCAGGCGGAGAAGACAGACCATTTAAGGATATAGAGCCGCCTTGTAGAGGGTGCTCTAGTCCAATATATTGTGTTTAGCACGCTCTCGGGGAGGTCCGTAGGCTCCCATCGAGAGGCCAGAGGTGCAGAACCCACAGTGGTGTTGAACCCAAACACCAGTGTTTGGTCCTCCAGAGTGGGGCCACCAGCAGAACCTTGTGTTTCCACTACTTGATTCGCTTGATTACCTGTGGGATCAGGGTGATTGGGGGAAAAGTGTAAAGGAGGAGGTTGGGCCAGTCATGGGCTAACGCATCCTTGTCCTTCGAAAAGTCAATTGGGCAGTGAGAGTTGTCTTCTGAGGCAAAGAGATCTACATCGGCCTTGCCGAAGATCTCCCAGATCCTCTGAACCATCTGCGGATGGAGCATCCACTCCTCTGAGGGGACGTTGCTCTGAGATAGCATGTCTGCTCCCTGGTTCAACCTGCCCGGCACACCCGTGTTGGAAGCGTCTGTCTAGACCTCCTTCCTTCTGCAGAACATTCCCAGGGGCACTACCTGTTCCATCCAGTGAGAGTCTTTTCAAGGGGCCAGAGCTGCTACGCAGGCCCCAGTCTACCTTGACATGAAGGCGTTCGAGACGCCAGGCGTATGACGGAACTCACGGTTTCAGCCAGCACTGAAGGGGCCACATGCGAAGCAGGCCCAGCTGAAGTACCAGAGACGCAGAGACCATGAGGCCCAACATCTTCTGAAACACCTTGAGAGGGCGAGAGGCTCCAACTTTGAATGAGGCCACGAGCTGCTGAATGGCCAGCACACGTTCTGGCGCGACTACCACATTCGTTTATATTTTTTTTTAGGCTGAGTCGAGAACTTTTCCCAGGAACGATATCCGTTGGCTGGGGAACAGCACGCTTTTGGCGAAATTGACCCTGAGTCCCAGGCATTCTTAGTGGCTGAGGAGCAAGGATCTGTGAAATATTAGCTCATCCTTCGACTGGGACAAAGTGAGCCAGTCATTGAGGTAATTCAAAATGCAGATTCCCATCTGTCTTAGTGGGGAAAGAGCCGCATCCGTGCACTTCGTAAAAGTGCGAGGAGCTAGGGACAGTCCAAATGCAAGGATCGTGTATTGATATGCCACTCCCTCGAAGGTGAATCTCAAGAATCGTCTGCAGTGGGGGGCTATCTGGCTGTGAAAGTAGGCGTCTTTCAGGTCCAGAGAAAAGAACCAGTCCCCTGGGCACACTTGAGAGAGGATCTGTTTCAATGTAATCATCCTAAACGGCCGTTTCATGAGGGCGCGGTTCAGGTGCCTGAGATCGAGGATGGGCAACCATTGCCATCCTATTTGGGGATGAGGAAAATAGCGGCTGCGGAAGCCTGACTCGCTTTGAGTTTCTACAGCTCCTATCGCCAGCAAATTCATCACCTAGGAGCACAGGACGTGTGCGTCTTTGCTCTAAACCGAGGTGGGAACCACGCCGCTGAATCGCGGGGGTCTTCGAGCAAATTGCAGTGAATAACCTCGTTTTATTATCCCAAAACCCAGTCTGGCACTCCGGGGATGGCCTGCCAGGCGGCTGGTCGCCGTATGGGGACCCCACACTCGTGATAAATAGAAGAGGAAATTTGCTCTCTTTGAAAATGCTTTCAAAAAATGCTTTGCTAGACTTAATGCTCTCATAGCGAGAGCAGTCAGCCCCCGTGCGCACTGCCTCACCGTGGACGTGGCCCAGACGTGTCCAATTTGAAGCTGTCAGTGATAATAATCATAAGTGACATCATTCCCTTTTAATACCCCTAAAAAGATCAAACCAATCATTAGAAGAGGAGTACTGATGATCTTTATGTGTAAATACTCAGGCAGATCAAAAGTGCTGCACGCATTCTCTCAGATCAGCTCGTGGCGGACGAGGGGAGGGGCGGGGCGGGGCCGCCTTCATTGAAGACGACGAGCCACGAGCAAAGCAGAGCGAGACATGAACTCTCGTAGCGAGAGCGATCTGTCTCAGCGAGCGCAGCTTCAGTGTGGGCATGGCCCAGGCGAGAGGCGTATTCAAATACGAAGCTGTCAGCAATATTGAATCATTGGTGACATCGTTCTGCTCCGATCCTCACGTGTAAACACACTGGTGGATCAAAGAGCTGCGTGGAGAGTGATGCATGCGGGGACTTGCCGGCGTTAAATCATTCATGCCTGATCGCTCATCCCCGCGAGTTCGCAATTTCTTCCTCCGAGTAACTGAGAGGAGAGAAACACAAGAGCGTCTCTGTGAGCGCAGACATAGCGACACACACACACCAATTTGAAGCTGTCAGTGACAGCATTCCGCTTCGATCAACCTAGGAAAATAGAGCCACTCGATGTAAAGAGGGGCACTAATCCTTTCATGTGAGACACGGATCGAAGCGCAGCGGAGAGAGCAAGTACGCAGACTTTGTGTCGGCGTGAGATCGCTCAGACCCAGTTGCTTAGCTACTTGACTCCGCTGTTTCTTTCTCCGAGGCTCGCTGAGAGAGGAGAAACGGGAGAGCAGGGCTGCCTCATTGAAGGCAGTCCAAGAGCGGAGAAGAGCGAGATTCATGCTCTGAGTGAGCATTCTGTCTCAGTGAGCACACAGCTCACTGCCCTACTACGGCGGATCAAAGCGCAGCGGGGAGAGTGAGCACGGGGGTAGTGCCGGCATGCGAACGCTCAGGCTTAGTTCCCTGACTCCGCTGTTTCTCTCTCCGAGGCTCGCTGAGAGAGGAGAAACGGGAGAGTGTGGCTGCCTTCAATGAAGGTGGTCCGCGGATGGAGGAGAGCGAGACTCATGCTCTCGGTGAAAGCATTCCTTCTTAGTGAAGTGCAGTCTCTGCGTGGGGGCTGCCCAGACAGATGACGGCACTCAATGCCCTTCTGCATCGTGCAAGATTCCGTGCACGAGCCTCACTCGCGGTGCAACATTTGCAACAATGTTGCTAGAAATTTTGCTCTTTTAGAACTTACCTATAAATAAGCTCTTTTAGGCTCGCCGGATGGCAGCAGGGGATCAGCTGGGACCGCTGCTGCTGCGACAATGAAGGTGGCGGAGAAGCAGTGAATCAGCCGAGCAGAGGGTCGCTGGTTCAGCTTGATCTGCTGCGAAGGCGATTCTACGGCGAGAGGCTTCGAGTCTTGTAGATCAGTGATGAACTAGTCGTCGCTGAAGGAGAATAAATCTAAGAATCCTGTGGCGAGCGCCCGCTTACATAGCCAGATGCCCTGCCCATTCTGGAGGGCTTTGTCGGGCTTACCGCCATTAGAGCTGCTGAGCCAGTGGTTCGGTTTAAAAACGTTATAAAAGGCTTCAGTCATCGGAAGAAAAGGCGTTGTCCCAAAGCACTTAAACCGCCGCAGTACGAGTGAAAGATCGATAGGGAAACGGCAAAACTTGAGTATATAGGACATGCTAACAAAACTAGTTGCTTATTTGCAGCATATATAGAATATTGGCTTAAGCACATATTCTGCATGATCATCCCTAATCCTACCCAATACCTAAATTTAACATCTACCTTATGGAAGGACATGAAATGTGGCAAATATGGTGACCCTACTCGGAATAGTGCTCTGACATTAAACATCCAAAGTGTCACACAGCAGTGAACACACACACACCATGAACACACACACACCCAGAGCAGTGGGCAGCCAGTTTATGCTGCGGCGCCGGGGAGCAGTTGGGGGTTCGGTGCCTTGCTCAGGGACACCTCAGTCGTGGTATTGAAGGTGGGAGAGAGCGCCTGTACATTCACTCCCCCCACCTACAATCCCTGCCGGTACGAGACTCGAACCCACAACCTTTGGGTTATGAGTCCGACTCTCTCATAGTTAATAGTGAGAATTGGACCTTAAAATAAAGTGTGACTGAGAAAACTGTAATTATGACTGTTAATACACAGACAATGGCCTTATAATCAACGATTACATTTACACAGCTTAAACACACATTACTTTTACACAGAAAACAGATTTAAACTGTGAAAACCGTTTTGCAAGTGACTATTTAATTTGTCATATTTTGACAGGTAAAATATTGCCTTGCTTGTGAAGTTCTTCCATTTTCTCATGTTATGGCAGATCTCCTTTAGGAGCTTGAAATTGCAGATGTTCCCTCATGGTCCGATTGGTCTCATTTTCATTTCATCATGCCTGTAATGCCTGATAAAGCAGTGCTGATTTGTGTACAGCGTTACCGGGAAACCTCTATTATTACCACTCCAAAAGCGGCACCGAGTGGCAAAGAATGAATTTGCATTTTCATTAAGACCAAGGGGAAAAGAAGAACAAGTGGGCGGGCAATATGCTAATACTTCATGACGTCAACATGAAACTGCTTGGGATTCGTTTTTAAAAACGACTCGTTTCAATGATTCAGAGTCGACTTTTGAGAGTCAATAACTTTATACACGGTGCACTTTCTGATTTAAATCTTTGCAGGATGTTTTCATTCACTTTGAGCTGTGTTACACACTGCATGAAAGTAATTTTCAAAAGTCCATAATTGGGGCACTTTAAGTGTATCTTAAGAAAACGGTTTTGTGTACTTACAGATTTTGATTTGATGTTTTACTTCCTGATGAACCAGTTTTGGTCATGTCCAGGGAGTAGTTTTTTCTGTTTGCATTTTCATCTACTTATTGCTTAACTCAGTCTAAGTCAAGTAACACAGCTCTAAAAGTGATGAGAATTGTGCCATAAAAATCAGGTAAGATTTTATATAGCATTGTCTAGCAAATACAAATTCCTTTCGTTTGTAAAATATTGTGCCAAATTTGAGCTGTCTATGAGTACCTGTTTAGTTGCAACAGCTAGTTTTTATGATTTAACTTACACTAAAGTACTACACTTAATAACTTATACTTAATTGCACTACAAAAGCACTGTGTTGGGTAGTTAACAGTCTGTTGTTGTAGTGCATAAAAGAAACAGATTTTCAGGAGCTGAGGAATTTAAATAATTAATTTATTTACTTATTAATTTATTTATTATTATTGTGGTATGAAAGGAATACTCAGTTTTGTGTATGTTAGGTGAGTTTTAACAGTTACTATCTATATTCTATTAAATTCAGGTTAATTATTTGAGCTGAAGTTTGTATAATGGAGACCTAAACCTTCCCTTAGTAATTATTGTGGTGGTTCATGTTTTCTCTTTCACTTTGTTTATAGAGTTCAATAATGCCACTGTACAATTGTCTTTATTAATTTGTCAGTTCATATGTAGTGATTTAATCCTACAATGTCATTGCAACATATACAATTAAAATTTCAGATGTTGTATTATATTTTATAATTTTTTTCTACCCAAACACTAGATTGAGCCTGTCATTTTTTTAGTTCTTTTTTTCCAGTTTTGGGAACAAACTGTACTGTTCCTTTATGGCTAGGTAATACGGAGTCAGTCAAAACATCTTTCAGAAACATCTATTAGACATATTTTCAGAAACACGGTGCAGTGGTCTGAGGCTCCAGCACCGGCTCAGATTTCGGCAGTATAGATATAACACAATGGCACGAATACCAGCACCATTTCGGTTGATTAGCCTACTCTTTAATTAAAATAGAGAGTTGCCACCTTTGGTAGAAATCGTGTTTTCAGGGGTCTAACAAGGGGCCCCCCACTACTGACAACTCCCAGTTGAAAGAATTTGCTTTCCGTTTTAATGCTTTAACCCCAACTTTAAAAAAAAATGTTTGGAAAAAGGTATATGTTTTGATAGTCTTACAATCCTTATTGGTTTAACTGTTTTGAGATTATCTCGTTTTGTTTTTATACAGTATACTACAGATATGATGTGGTTTAGAATCCTCACGTGTTATAAAATAGCTTAAGGTCTACGCTGTGTCTTAGGATATGAACAAAATATGTCAATATAGGTTTAATTAATATTTATTCTATAAATATATTACCAAGAATTAATATTAACAGCTTGTTGTATTTTTCGTATATACAATCATCCATAATTTAAAAACACAATTCAATATGCATAGGTGTCGACTTGCACTGCTTGAATGAGATGTCAGTGATAAGCTCAAAAATCTCAAGCCAAGTCAAATGTATTTGTATATTTCACAATACACATTTTTTCAAAACAGAAATCACCAATGGAGCTGAATCACAGAGGTCACAAATCTAAACAATGTGGACATGATGGCAGGCAACACTAATGTCAATGTGACAGAAAAGCTCAGACAGAGCAAAGACACTCTTTTAGACTGTGAGTCATACAATACATTAAAGTAAACCTTTATATATTCAAGTCTTTCAGCTGTATTGTGGTTCTTCTTCTTTTCTAGTCAGTGCTGGGAGCACACCAATAAGACAAGCCAGTATCTCACATGACTCTGAGAAATTTCATCCTAAAAGATTTGAATGTGGTGCGTATGAAACTGCAAAATGTAATGTCATGAAATAATTAGCAGGAGGTTGTTGGTGTTCTGTGTGGTGAGTGAAAGTCCTTCATCTGAGTAACAGAATGAATATATAGAAAAAGCATATTTAAAAACATTGATGCTACCAATTTTCATAATTTGCACTGACAACTGTTTTGTATTTTGACCAAATGAACTGTTCTGTCATGCTCATTTTCACTGTGCTTTTAAGTACCAAATTTAACATTACAAGTGTTCATTTTAACACTTTAATGAAAGTCAATAGACAGAAATAGTCAATTGTACATCGTGCACTTGAATCCTTTTGCCACAGTTTTTTTTTTCTGCTGATCTCCTGCTATGCCCCACACTTTGAGAATCACTGGTTTAAGTAATTTACAGTAATTATAAACTAATTGGTGTTTTATGTGGTGAGTGACAGTGCATCTCAATGCCTAATATGTACTGAATTGCATTCAATGTTTTTGCAGTAATCAACATTTTCCGCACAGAGAATATAGATGAAAATCAAAGACAGAAGAGATTCTGTGCAGGATGGGGTGAGGAAACATCTGATGATATGTGTGAGTATTCAAAATGAGACGCATTACTTATGTTTTGAGTATTAAGTGTAGGCTTAACAACATACAATATAAGCTGCCACATGATCCTGAAACTGAAGTTCACAGAGTTTCGTGCATTTTGATGTATTACTCGTAATTTGAAATGAAGAGGAAAAAGGTTAATCTGAACACCTTTCCTTCACAGCACCTGGAAGAAAGAGCTCTATCGATTCAACTGACTCAGGATATGCTTCAAAGAAATGCACAGGCAATTCAGTTTCTCAAAATCATACAGTCACTGCTGGAAAAAGTTCAAATATGCGGGGAAGGACAAACTGTGTTGTGTGTTGTAAATGGGGGTAGTTACTGTAGCAGCGTAGGGAGCGGGGAAGTTTTGACTATAAATAAAGGCGAGCTTTGCATTCAGAGGGAAGTAAACCTAGTAGAAAGCATTTCATTATTTGAAGGAAATTATTGTATTCAGAAATAATTTTAAGTTCACAAAAATGAACTCTTTTCTTACCAAGAATGTTTTGAGGAAAACTGGAGCTCACTGATCTCTTAATCGATTTGAAAGCTGTAGGCCTATAAAATGTGAAAAAGCATCACTAGTCCCATCTTAACGCCCTGACACAAGGCTTTCATGACAAATAAAGCCTTCAGGATCACCATGGATTTTCAAAGTACTGTTTTAAAAATGTTGCATAATATGAAATCATAAAAACGATGGAAACATAAGTCGTAACCCCCCGGATAAAGACAATGAAGAAGCCAGTCAGACCACAGAGGTGGATAATATGGAGAGGATGACAGTAGTAACGGCAGTAAATATTCATAAAAGTAAGCTCAAAGCATAGTGATTTTTGTTTAATTCTTTGTAATCACTTTTTTGTCTGTCTTTCCTTTCTAGTAAGTAGTGAGATCGAGGCAATGACAGTATCAGAAGCCAGTATCACACCTTACCATCTGATTTCTGACAGAAAACACAAATACAGAGTAGGATGGGATGAGAGAACATCCAGTGATATGTGTGAGGATTCAAGTTACCAACACCAATGCACCAATGAACAACTGGAGAGCAAGTCAAAACGGCCACTTACATGCTGTAAAGTTTCAGGAGTGGCATCCCCATTTAAATACAGGAGTGAATCCCCTAAATGACAGTTGTGTGTGTGTACAGAATAGAACTCACTCTGACAGCATTGTAAAAAATTGTAACGTTTTGCTGTTTCGTTGCTTTTGGCAAATTAAGGAGTGTAGGATATCAGACCGAATCAGACAATCTAAGATTTGGTCAAAACATGGTTGAGGCACGAGGAGTCCAAATTCCACAGAGGTCCAAGACAACAGGATGTCATAAATCAGACCCTAGCCAGTCTGAAGCAAGGCTAACAAACTCTTTCACAGAACAGTTTTCAACATTAAAACAAAAGAACACATATTGACAATTCCAAGGAGATTGTCAAATTTGGGACAAGTAACCAAGATTAATGGTCAAAGAGATGCACGCGTGACAGTCACATGGAAACATGTGATAGTGATCACAAGCTTCGGATTGACTTTTCCCCCCAACTCACGACAAAGAACAGACTTTCTGAAATTCCTTACAGACCTCTTAATCTCTGGTCTTCATACATTCACAGAATGGCACGGAAACTGCCTTTCCATGCACCTAAATGACACTAAAAGGACCTGAGCAACTAATCATTTATATATAACTCCATATCATGTATGTAAACCACATGTGACTTATCAGGTCTTAATCATTTATTGTGAATGTATTTTTAATAACTATTGAATAGCTTAAGTGTTCATATTCATGTTTAGTATGTGTGTTTGAATTTTCTTGCTTGAAACGTTTCTTCCAATTAATTCTTGGTCAAATGTATCATATTCTTGTTATAGAAATCATGTCCAAAATTATACTCTGCAAGAGCGGGAAAACTCGGACCATGTGAATGATGAGATAACAGTTGATTTATGAATGGGAAGGAGAAACAATGCAACACCCCGAGCTACAATTGGTCGAGGACACCATTTGTGTTTTTTTGGGGTGTAAACAGCCTGGTGTTTAAATACTAGAACACCATCATAAAACTTTGCTTTTGTCTCTCTCCGCGCTCTTCTTCTTGCCTTCCGAGCCTGTTTTTTATTTAAATCATGCTTCGTTAGTTTTGAGCGTGCTCTGGCTTACATGCCATCTCCTCCAAAAACATGAGGAGAAACGTCACCTGGTCTCGTCAAACTTTACTTCTATTTCTTTACTTTAGTTTATTTTATTTTCCGTTGAGAGTTTCGTGTTTCGAGTTAAGTTTTGCCTAACGCCACATTTCCGAAAGTGTGCCATCTAAACTTCAACTGCAGACCACAACTCCACGTCGCCAGCCAACGCCCAACCACTGACTTCCCAAGACTGAACCTCCAGCCAAACAGAAAAGCGGGAAACCCCTTTCGGCAACCAGACAAAGAAGGAAACCCTGCATCACAGGAAAGCAAGTACCTCCAGATACTAGCTGAACTGGTGCATTTAATATAAATTTTAACCTCATTGAGGGACTCAATGCAAGGGTTAATTAAGTGATTGATGGTTGTTCAGATCTATGCAATTGCACATATTGCTGTAAACTTGGGATTTCACATTTTCATTCTCTTAAACTAATTATTTCCTCACTTTCTCTCTTTCTGCAACTTGTGTGAATGCGTGTGTTTATGTGTTAGATTAGTTATATGTCTTAGATTTATCCAATAAATCCTTATTTATATTGAAAAGAGAAGTATCTTGTGTTTCGTGCTCACAAGTTAATGTCTTAAACTACCAATCTTGTTACATGTGCTAATTGATAGTTTTCACTATATTTTGGATATAAATATCCATTGCAGAATTGATGTCATACGGCTCGTTCACTGAATCGCTGGCCGTCTCAGTGATCAGCCGTAAAACAGTGATTCTGTCCTAATTCCCTTACATATTATTGGTGGAGTTCCCTTTAAAATCTTAAATGATTCCCTTTGAGCTAAATTGACCTGTTTCCCTTACAGAGTCAACATGGAAACGGACACTAAGAAGAAGCCTACCGTACTTCTTTTTCTTATAATTTTGTTTAATGGCGAGTTACATTTTTAGTACATATTGCCACCTAATTTGTGGATGTGCAATTTTTTTAATCTTATAGTTTCATCTTTAATCTATTTCTGCAAACCAGATTTATATTGTTGGATGCTAATTATGAATGAAAAAGCTTGACTGAAATAAAAAAAAAACAGTGTGCTTGCAAAGATATGGATATATTTTTAATGTTTAGATTTTCTTTAACATTTGTTATAGAGATGTATTTCTATAATAAAAACACAAATGTGATCCATTATAGAAAAAGTCCTGTTGCAAAAAAAAGCAAGTAAAATAAGCATTGCTTTCTCCATTTTTTTAATAGTGTAAATTACTGAACCGATTAAGCACTAAACAGCAAATTTACAGTACCTGTGTGTGCTTGCCACTGTGTGTAGTTATCAAGGAAAGCTAGATAATATGGCTGTATAAATGATATTTTTTTTATGTTTAGCTATTTTGCTTCCACATTTGTTATAAGGTGAGATGCATTTACAGTTTTTCTCGATTGCTTAAACACATTTCTTGAAACTATGCCTCGTATTCTCAAAACAGTAAACACAAATCCATAACGTCTCACCCAATTCCCCAAACATCCTATTTTCAGGTCAAAATGAAGCTCTACACTCAAAACCATTCACTCTTGCTGAAAAACCAAACTTTTCCCTCAGACATCACACACAAGCTTTCAAAAACACACACACTACAACATAGTATTACACACTGGTGCAATAAATTCAAATCTATATCCAAAACTGGTAAGTTATGTTGTTTGTGGTTCTCCCCCTCAAAAACCTTTTTACATGAACACAAAAGACACAACCAATGTATACATTGGCACATTTTTATTCATTCATGTACTACACAGCACAACTGTAAAAAAAAAAAAACATCGCCTCAGCATCCTATCTTTGTTCTGGGTCAGGCCAGAGAACCCACATCACAGGCTATATTGGCCCTAGCCAGGCAGCGAGGGTAAAATCCTCTTGCATGCCTGATCCACCCCTGGCATGCATCTACTGATATGTCTAGGCAGGCTTCTTCCATGGCCTGGAGGAGGTGAGCACGGATATAAGGTTCTCGGTCATACACTTTCCACCGCCATGCCGAAAAAAACTCCTCTATCGGGTTTAGAAAGGGAGAGTATGCAGGCAGAAACATGTTAGAAAACCTCGGGTTATTGGTAAACCAATTACGAACCAGAGCAGCGCGATGGAAGCTGACATTATCCCAAACAACAATGTAACGATGCTGCTCTGGCTGTGCTGGTTCCCTGAGGTCCAGCTGGAACATATGCTCTCTTAGAACATCAAGGAAAGCAAGGAGGAGCATAATGTTATAGGGTCCTAGAATGGCATGACGGTGGAGTACCCCTCGTTGGCTGATGGCTGCACACATAGTGACATTCCCTCCGCGCTGACCAGGGACATTTACAATAGCCCGATGGCCAATTATGTTCCTCCCCATTCTCCTTCTTTTGGTCAGGTTGAAACCAGCCTCATCCACAAAGATAATTTCATGGTGAACAGGCCGGCCTTCAATCTCAAAGATTCTCTGCAAAACACATGAAACACAGTAGAGTAAATCACTGCCACGAAGCACAGTTCAAGAGGGCACAAATGGCAGCATAAACTGCTATACTGTGATGGTACACAATACTTCATACGATATCAAAACTCATACCTGAACATATTCCACTCGTTGGTCTCTCACTCTGTCAGAGTTTCATTCAAAAGGGACGCGGTACGCCTGTTTCATCCGGAACCGGTGCTTTCGGAAGATACAATCAATTGTGGAGAGGCTGATGGCATTTATCCCTCGAAAATGATGATTATCCTCAATCATTCTCCTTTGAATCTCTCGCAAGCGGGTTACATTATTGGCAATGACCATGTTTACAAGCTCCCTCTCTTGCTCCTCCGACAAAAGCCATAGCCTGCCTCCACCAGGTGGTCATCTCTGTGCCCTACAAAAATAGAAGCACTCATTACTGTAACTGTCACACATCCTTTTTACAGGAAAAAATGGAAACATACTGAAACTCTATCTGTATGCGAGGAAATTTGATGCATTACTTTATTGTATGCACTCTAAAGTTACTGTAAAGAGCAGTCTTACTGTAAGTACACCTACCTGTTTTCCTCCCTGAAGGTTCTGATGATAGAGGCGACGGTGAAGCGACTCAAATTTGGCTGTACTTGTTGCCCAGCCTCTCTCATAGTCATACCATGGACAAGGACATGGTCAACTAAAGTGGCTCGAATTTCATCTGAGACTGCTTGTCTCCTTGCCCTTCTTCTCCCTCCTCCTCCTCCTTCACCAAGTCCTTCCTCACAGTCACCACATCCTCTTCCTCTACCCTCATCCTCTCCTACTTCACCCAAAAAACCTATTCCTTCATTTCTCTGTGGATCCATTGTTCCAAAGCTCAGTGAACTGATTCGGGCCCTTTTATCTATTAATTGAAGGATCTGATTGACGTGTGTTCAATTTTGACTCTTAGTGTTTCCACCTGGGTAATTGTTTGCTAATTGAACTCAAGCTGTGCTTGCTTGAGTGAACAGTATTGAATGCTAGTGCTTTCTAAATGACCACATGTTGTAAGCACTGAGAAATGTAGGGATTTGTGTGTAGCGTTTTGCAGTAACAGTTCACCAAATCTGACTCGTGTGTTAAAGCAGGGGAATAGTGTTTATAGTTCAGCAAAATGGGTGTGCTTTTTGTAAAAATGGCGTTATGGTTTTGAAATTTTAGTTATAGTGCTTTAGCAATCGAGAAAAACTGTAATAAAAACATATACGTATTAATAATTAAGATTAAAGATTAAACTATGAGATTTAAAAAATGATTGAAGTAAGCTATTTCTGCTTGATCATACCTTAAAAATGTACTTTTGAAAGCTAATGTAATCAGATTAATTTGGTCACATTGAAATATGTTTGACTTCTAATTTAAATGAAGCATATTTTAGGTACCTGATTTTACAATTATGTAGTGTGCGTCAACAGATGTTGGTAACACTTTATTCGATAGTCCACTTTAGACATTATACTAACAGTAAGTAACTTTGCAACTAAATGTCAACTAGCAGTTAGTAGAGTATTAGTAGACTGTTTGCTTAATATCTTCTAACACTTTCTTTGTCAATTTATTCTACTAACCCTAAATCTAACCTAACAGTCTAATCTGAGAGTTAGTAGACATGTAGTTGCAAATAATGAGAATTAGTTGACATGTAGTTAACATGTAGTTACAAAGTTACTTATAGTTCTAAAGTTACTTATAGAATCGATAGCAAAGTAGGCTATCTGTACCGTATTTAAAATGTTTGGTATCACCCATTTCAAGTTTGCTCCTTGAAACTTCCCACAATGCACTGCAAAAAATAGTGAGCATCAGGTTTAATAAAAAGTCAGTTCTCTAATCAGTGATTGCTGTCCAGGGCAATGCTGTTTCCAAGCAACTGATCTCCTATATAAGCCTACTCGTGCCACTTTAAACAAGTAATAGGATTGAAGTAATATAATAATAATATAAAATTATAACTTATAATTAATTTCTATTATATTGCAGTAATGGTCTGGTTCTTGGTTGTTTTCCAATGACTGACTGTACAATGTCACACATAAGAAAGAGTTTGTTCAGAGGCATGAAAACTATTTCTATTGTCGCCCCTTTACATAATACAGTATGCTGCATATATCAGTGACAGAAGAAAATGTCTCTTTTTTCTGTGACAAAGATTAGAAGATGATTTAAAATCTTCTGAAATCTAAAATAGGACTTGCTTGAACTTTCACATTGTTCTTATTGATAATATTTCCACACTGGCTTCACTCTTGGGCTCACTTACCTAAAAAAACCTATAAAACTTGTTAAATTTTGTTCTGAATAATGAAATATGTAATACATGTAGATTTGATATTTATGCCATTGAAACTACATTTCAAACACACAATCTACTGTACACCAAAGCTATCAGTGAGTTCTGGTTAATCTTGTTCAAATCAGTCACACAAGCAGGTTACGTTATTTTTATTTTTTTTTATTATTATTATTTAGTCAAGATAATGACTTTTACATTGAAAATATTTTTTTGACCTCAAGTCAAATTTAAACATGCATTACAAAATGCATTTACTTTTATAAAGTACTGTATAAAATACACAAGCTGTTCAAAAACAAAATCCCCAAACAATTGTTTGGACAATTTTATTCAGTGGACAAAATATACAGTATATATTTACAGTACATTAAAAAAAAACAATCGATAAGTTACAACAGGTACTTTCAAATATATCCACTCTTGCACTCATACTAACACAGCAGGTAAAACAAGGTCTTTACAACTGAAGGGTGTTTGTGTGGGACATGCAGCATGATCTACATTGCAAGGATATTTGGAGTGGCACCTGGAGTGGACAGTTAAACTTTAGTGGTGGCATCATTTTTTTTCTCTATTAATCACCTTCAGAGTTTAAGAAAATGCCTGAGCATATTCTTGAAGCATATCCTGAGTCGATTGACTTAATGGAGCTGATAGAGTTTCTTTCAAATACTGTGAAGGAAAGGCATTCAGATTAACTTTTACAAATTTTGAGTAATAAATCTAATGCATAAACCCTGCGAGGTTTAGTTTCAGGATTATGTATGATGCAGCTTTTATTGTTAGATAAGCATCATTTTATTCTCAGTTTAAGTGATGTGTTTGGTCATAAGAATACTCACTCTTAGCAGATGTTTTCTCATCTAGTCCTGGACTGCATTTCTCTGATCTTCGGTTTGGATTGAAAATCTCTGTGTGGAATATTGTTGATTGAATATTTGTTGATTTCAAAAATATTACTGAATGCATTCTATCTGAAGGATGAAGGGTTTAAGATATTGTTTATTTCTATTGTCCATCCTATCTTTGGTTTTCATTAATATTCTCTGTGTGAAAATGTATTGATTATTACGAACATATTACTGAATGCATTACATTTGTAAAATAAGTTGTTTTTCAACATGTTCATTCTGTAACACAGATGAAAAACTTGAGATATTCACTCACCATGTAGAACACTTTTTAACATGCCTTTTCAACATAATCAGTTCTGTAACTGAAGGATGAAGGACTTGAAATACACATTCACTCACCATGACACCAACATTTAAATCTTGAGTCCTCGGAACTGACTAGAAAAGAAGAAGATACACAGATGAAGACAATGTTTCATGGCATGAGCTTATGGTATGGATCATGACTCAGTGGTTGTCCATTACATAAGAAAGGTTTGTTCAGAAACATAAACTACTGTCTGCTGACTATTATTTAAGTGTTAAAAAGAACATTTGCAAAATAAAAATTTGTATCTAAGAGCACAAATAAACTTAAGAGTAGCATGACAGAGCACTTAATTTATAATAGTTAAAATACAAAATAATGGTCAAAACATAAAAACTGTTTCTATTGTCACGCCTGTCTTTGGTTTTCATTTATATTCTCTTGGTGGAAATTGTTGATTATTACAAAAACGTGTTTTTTGAAATATGCTTTCTCATCATATTCATTCTGTTACTCAGATGAAGGACTTGAGATATTCACTTACCACACAGAACATGCTTATAATTACTGTTAATATTTAATGGCATAACATTTTGCAGTGTCATACGCACCACAAAATACCTCAGTGTCATCTTAGACACTAGCTTCTCTTATTGGCACTGAAGAGTTTCTTAGCATTGACTTTAAAAAGAACAACAGGACTGTTGAAAGAGAATATTTCACTAAGGTATGAGCTTCCTGTAAAAATACAGGCTTACTTTCAGCTATTGTATTATATTTCAGGTACTCACAGTTAGCAGAAGTGTCCATGCTTTGTCTGTTCATTACTTTCACCTTAATATCAGTGTTCTCTGCCATCATGTCCACATTATCCAGCTCTGCGCAATCTCTGATGGAAAAATTGTGCATTGGGGAAGGTACCAAAAAAAAAATTAACTTAAGATTTGTTTAACCTTATAACTGATTTCTTTCTACGGAAATACAGCCCTATAAGGACTATAATGTACAACAGATTGTTAACTACCAACATGGTGAATGTTTAGTGCATTTAAAGTAAATCATGTCAATATGTTCTAATTACCTTTTGATTTATGACAAAAGTTAGTCAAAACATAAAAACTATAGCTATTACTGTTACTAAACAGGTACTATAAACAGATAGAATGATGCCAGTGCTCACATTTGGCACGATATTTTACATATGAAAGTTATTTTGTATTTGTTAAGTAAAAATAATATAAAATGTCTTACCTGACTTTGATGGCACTATTTTCATGACTTCTCATGAGTAGAAAGGTGTTACTTGACCGAATTAAGCAACAAGTAGAAGGAAATGCTAACAAAAAAACTAAACGAAACTGAACATCCTTCTCATAAGACGAGCAATACTGGTTTAGCAGGAAGTGTGAACAATGCAAAACATCAAAACAAAACAATCGGTTACACTTTATTTCGATAGTCCACATTACACATAACGATTAAACCCATTTGTGCAAAGTGTACGGACTTGAATAGATCCTTTTGTTTGGCACTGCATACGTCCTGCTGGTCCAGTATTGGTCCAATGAGGGGATGCACTGTCATAAGAGAAATAAGTTTGTTTCTGCATTAATTTGCATTTCCTTCTAGCTTGTTGCTTGACTGAGTCAAAGTACCTCTTTCAGAAGAGTGACGTGAATTGTGCAATAAAAGCAAGGTAAGATATTTTATATTACTTTATTTAACAGATACAAAATCCTTACATATGCAAATATTACTTGAGCACAATTCTATCAATTAATACATGCTTAATAGTGATAGTTATCTTGGCTTTTTTTTTCTTGCGCTGACATACATGCAAAGATGGTGAGGAACCTTTTAAGTGAGTTTAATATTACAAAAGTAAAAATTGTTTTGGGGAGTTGACGTTATGTTAGCAATAAGGAGCTGAGCGTAGGGGGGTCAATCCACCCCAGCCCTATTAAATTTAAAAAAATTTTAAAAAAAAAAATTTTTTATCTTACACAAATTTTAGTTCTTGTAAATTGTAAAAAATAAATAAAACATTTGAATTAATTAAAATTATTAATTGATCTATGAGACTGTTTGGTTACTGCCGCTCCCACTGGCAGCTCCGTCCAGCCATCTGCTCTTGAGCTCCAAGTTGAACGTGTTCCTCCACAACTCTTGCTGCAAGAAACTACATTATTTCACTTTTATACACATTTGGAACGGTAAATAGGACAGTGCAATATGAACACAATGTACAAAAAAAAAAAGCTGGATAAAGTGGAATATTTAACTACAATCCATTAAAAGTCTGAAATCTATCGTTTGCAAGAGATGAAAAATATATTTTTTAACATTGGCAACACCTCACTCAGGTAATTCAGAGCAAAATAATCAAAATGCAAAACAGTACACAGCACTTGCACTAAAAATCACCATGTTTTTTGAACATGTGCCATGAGTATCATAATATTTCAGCCCTTTTGGCGTCTAAAGTTTAAATGCTATATGGTACATAAATATGATCATATCATCAGATGAGAAATCAGTGATCAGATAAAAAAATTTCAAGCCAAGTAAAATGTATTCGTACATTCACAATACATTGTCAGGCGTTGCAGTGGTAGATCCATGTGGCTTAAAAACACAGAGGATGATGATTAACGGAAACACTAATCAGAAACCATGGAAAATTTTTAGCGAGCAAAACTGATCGGGAAAAACAGAACAGAGAACAAACTGAAAGTGAAACAACAACAGACTATACATGTTACATACACACTGTTTCAAAACAGAACTCACCAAAGGAGCTGGATCAAAGACATCCCCTGATGGCAAAAAAGACCAGACAGAGCAAAGACTCTCTTTTAGACTGTGAGTCATGCTATACATAAGTAAACCAGTTCATATTTACAACAATAATATCATAGCAATCTCTTTCATCGTTCCTGTCTCTTTTTTTCTAGTCAGTGATGATGAAACATCAATGTCAATAAAAGATGCCAGATTGTCAGATGACTCTGAACGTGGTGGGTATGGCATTGCAAAATAAAATAATATTATAGAAGTAATTAATAGTAATTAAGCTCAGAGTGTTGCTTTTATAAGAGGTGAAAGTGTATCTCAAGTCCTTAATCTGAGCTATAGAATGGATATGCTGAAAAGGCATATTTTTCAAACTATCTATCTATCAGTAATATTTTTGTAATAATCAACATGCTCCACGCAGACAATATAAATGAAAACCAAAGACAGGAGAAATGCAGTGCAGGAGGGGATGAGAGAACATCCGCCCATAAGAGTGAGTATTCGAATGACAATGATGAAACACATTACTTATGTAATATAACTGAGCACAACCCATGCTTAACAACATACATTATAGGCTGCCACGTAATCCTGAAACTAAACTTGGTTTCATGCAGTTTTGGTTTGTTATTTGTAATTTCTAATGAAAAAGAAAAAAAGTTAATATGAATGCCTTCCCTTCACAGTACGTGTAAAGAAGAAGTCTATCAGCTCTATCCATTCATATGACTCAGGCTATTCAGTTTTCTATGAAAATGATGTCAACTTCAAATAAGACCAGCAGCGTGGACACAAGCCATCCCTAAAATTTAACTGGCCACTCAAGGTGCCACTCCGAATATCTGATCTATGACTGACCATGAATTGGTTCATGATTCATTCAGACAGATCACTTACACACAGAATCATGCAGAACAGCTTTCAGTATACAGTAGCATAATACTTTAAGGTGATCAGATTTCTGAAAAACCAGGGACATTTCATGTTCAGTAGTCAAACATTTTAAACCAATAAACCAAAAACAAAAACATTTTAAACCAGTAAATCCAACAGCATTTTCCCACTGAATTAGCATAACCATGCTGCTACTAAACTCCAGTAAATCCAACAGCATTTTCCCACTGAATTAGCATAACCATGCTGCTACTAAACTCTGTTTTGTACTTTTAACATATAATGACAACCTGTATAATAGCACAGGTGGTAAAGAGAAAGCCACATAAAGAATTAGTAGCTTTTTTTTCTAAAAGGTGTGTTTAATTAGACAGTGGTCCTCCAGGATTGTTGCCCGACACCCACTCCAGTTGCACAGTTTTTCACCGTATGTAGTAGGGGAATTTACCGTTAACCATTTAAATGGTTTTTACTGTAGCATTTTTACAGTGTTTTACCAATTCAAATTACAATGTATGTATAGTAAGATATGTTTTGCACAATGTAGATCATGCAAACACCCTTTTGTTGTAAATATGAGACCTTGTTTATACCTGCTGTTTTACTATGACCACAAGAGTGGGTGAATTTTAAAAGTACCTGTTGTAACTTTTCAGTTTTTTGTTTAGTATGTTAAGTATGTTTTAAGTGTTTTTAAGTACACTTAAAGTACACATTTACCACATATAACACATAAGCCTTCTATAACACATTTAATTCATTCAGAAGTGAAGCAAATGAAGCAAGTCTTTATTAAGGGGTCACTGAATCATTGGTTCATAATAATTGTAATAGTTTCGTTAAAATATGTACTTTAAAAAATGTGCATCTTAAAATGCACACGTTACAAAAAAAATGCATATTTTAAAAAAATGCACATTAAAATATGTGCAATAAAAATGTATGCATCTATAAAATATGCACAGTAAGAAATGTGCATTAAAAACAAGCACATTAAAATATGTACAAGAATATGTAAAAGTAAAGACTTCCTTAAAAGTAAATAAATAAGTAAAGTAAATAAAAGACTTGCATCTCTTTTCTCATATCTGCAATTCTGTATTTTTATCAGGTGAATGTGATTTCTCTCTGATTCACCTGACACACCAAAATATTAATTGTTAATCAATAATTTGTGTAATAAGACCATCTGTAAATGTCAACAACATGCCATAATCACACTGGACGTTCAATGCATTAGACATGTATGAACTTATGACTATCAATCTTTAAAAACATGGAAGGCGTAAAACCTTTGAAAATTACTTTTGTCAAGGTGTAGTCAAGTCGACTGGGTCATATTAAACCATAATTGTAACTTCTAATTTAGAATTTAGCATTCTTAGGTTCTATTTTTAGGTCAGAGAGTACTTAGGTTACCTGACAAAACATTTGTGCAGGATGTCTCTTTAAAAGGTCCTTTTTAAATCACAGTTTACAGTAACCGGTTACTATTTATACAACCTGTTGAACCAGTATTATTGGTTCTTATGAGAAGTTGCAAGTTTGAATTCCACCTCACTATCATTTCATCTAACTTGACTCAGTCTGAAAGTACCTCCCTACTCAGAAGAATGATGTGAAGAATTGTATTACTTTGCTTCACATATACAAAACACAATTTCAGACGTAAAATATGAAGACAAAGAGTCTCTTTAAAGACCATCTGAATATTATTCACATTCATATTATTGTTAAAGCTAAAAGTGTGCTTTTTTTTTTTTTTTTTTTTTTACTATTTCATGAAAATTAAGCCAGGTTACATTGAGAGACCGCTGTAACAGTAAAACATAAAATATTCTAGTTTACATTTAATGGATTTAGGTCAAGATGGATTGTGAGTTGGAGAAGATGAATATGATACAGTCATGATTGCTGTTGCTGCGAAAAAGTATTTATAGAGGCCAGCCAGGGGGGAGGAGGCTGTGTCACTAGTAAGATCAAAGAAATTAAACATCTCTTTTAATGCGAGTCTATGGTGCATTCAGCTAGCGCTACATCTATAAAGTGTAAACGCAATGGAAATCCAGTGTGCCTTACTTGTACCATCTTGTAACCAGATGATTATTAGAAGTGAATATTCTTGTTAGGCTGCTAGATTTTGATATCCATACTCGACTGGTTAAAAATATTAGAAAAACTATGTAGGTATTTCTAGTGTTTCAACATAGTGCCATGCGTCTGACCATAGTCAATGGCAATGACAGTAGGGATGAGACATTATTTAAAAGAATAATAATGATAATAATAATAATAATAATCAATAATAAAATATATTCAAGCATTGAAATGCAGTTTGTCCAAACATATTCATTATCCAGACAACTGCTTAGATTCTGCCCCCACCCCAGACAACGAGATCGACAGTTGTCATGCTAAACGCTGTGAGCTGAGTACAAGCGATGCTTATGGATATGCTATAGAAGATGAGATTGCGAAGTAAAAGTAATACAGCTAAGACCCCGATTTAAGCAGGAGCATCACACTCTACTTGAAAGAACCACAATACTGTGTGCCCTACATACCTGATATGCTGTTTGCGTGATGCCGTTACACACAAGGACTCCAACCTGACCACTATGAGGAGATGAAGGCCTTCCTTTTCAACAACAACGTGAGAGAGGGGCCTCCAAACCTGAATGCGAGAACTGAGATGAAAAGAGGAGAAAAATGGTGCAGCCATCAATTTTATTGGCGGATGTGCCTTTGTCGCTAACCAGTCTATATGACATCATATTATGCCAGATTGCCTCATTTTTAAAAAATATCCATAAATTTAATGATGCACCTCTCAAAACATTGTAGGCGTGACCAGACGCGGTCTCACGTTTCCAAGCTGTATGAGTCATCAATAAACATATATGCCTATAAATACCAATTATGAACAAGTAGTACTAAAGCTGACATATAAAGTGCTGAAACATGCATTCAAATGCACATTCATTTGTGCTGCATTACGGGATTAAAATATTCCCACTAAAATGTGCCATTAACCAAAAAATAAAATAAAGAATAGAAAAGAATCCTAATTATTTCTTTAAATGCCGTTATAAAAAAGTTGCCTTTCATAGCATATGACGTGCCTATATAATACTCAATGATTGTTTAAAGACATGTCATTTACTTTGAGTCAACTTGTACAACAGCTTTTAGATATCTTACATATGCTATCTACCTAACATCTATCTATCATATCTTCTCCCCCCATCTTCTATCATATCCTATACTATCTATCTATCTATTATCTATCTATCTATCTATCTATCTATCGATCTTATCTATGGGCTCATACATCCAGTCTCCCCACTTCACTTGATGTCAGATATCCTAATAACAGTACATGTTTGCTTAATTTATTTGAAATTACACAGTTGTAATAGCATGCCAGTCATCATTGTCTATGGTTATTAAAGAATATATCCTCAGGGGTGCCATAAATGATTTTATAAGCTTTTGGGGGGGGCGGCCGGCAAATGTAGCTACTATGATTTCCAAAATTAAATCACATTTAAATGTCCTCTGAGCCTAATGGTGGGTATTGTTGATTAAACAGTCTTGCTACCGCGCTCTACTCTTTACACACAAACACCCCACACACACACACACACACACACACACACACACCACACACACACACACACTTCCTCCATCTGCCATAAAGTAAAATCTCCATGAATGTTTTTTTTTTTTTTTTTTTTTTTTTTTACCCTGCCTATTCTCAAGGCGGTCTCTCACTGCTGAGGTGCGCTAAAAGAGAATCCTGGGTCATTCAAGTCTAGACTAGACTCCAACCCTCATGAGTGCACACAAGCTACACATTTTTCAAAAGAGTGCAACCACTGTTACCATCCCTATGCATCTAATCTATTATTGCCCAGTTTTTAAGTCACAATCTCAAAAAGTGTCTCTCCCTTTAGCTCTGTTACTATGCTTCCCTGATATTGCTACTTAGCAACAGTCTCCAAGACAACAAATTCAGCCCTGTCCTCTTCATCTTGTTTCACTTTGCCTCTCTTTTTCTTCATTATTGCAGACATAGTTTAGCTATAAATGGTTCATCAACCCTTAAACCTTCTGACTGTGTTGTGAAGTAAAAAGTTTGCTGTGGTTTGCAGTGTTGGCTTACAAACTGCTAAAGTAATTTGCAATATGAGATCTAGTTTCTTTGGATTATGTCTGCTGAATGAAAGCAAATCAGCCATAAAGTGTGAGGAATGCAAATCGAGGCAGTGAAAAGTCAGCTATTTTTAAATGCAACTAAAATTAGACCCGCTGCTCTCCCTAAAAACAAATGGCATCATTGTGGCACCTGTGCGTCATTGAATTGTATACTGTATATTGTAGTGTAGTTTGACTGGATTACATTACTTACTTCATCATAATAATGACGAACATCATTGGATTTACCATATTACAGTAACAAGAGAGTTGTTCTTCTGATTGGTCATTTAATTTTCTTTGACAACACAATGTTGTACTGAATATCTGATGGATGTAACGATCTCAACACTTACTGTAACACAGGCTGGATGAGCAATGGGATCTTCCAACATCATGATTATTGTCCCCATCTGGACATGGGCATACTAAATCCCCTATAATAATGAGAAAGGGAGAGAGGCATCAGCCACAAAAATGTCCTCTGCAATGTCCTCATTAATAAAGCCTGCATCAGCTGTTGATTAATGGAAAGTAACTGAAGAGAACCAATTTATAAAGAATTGTCAAATGACACAGTATTTAAAATGATCAAACTGCACTTACGTAAACACTTGCTAATCAGTATGCTGCTTTCACAAAAAACACACAAAATATCTTAACAAATCTAAGATCAACGTTTAAGTCATAACCAAATATGTAGTTTGCGTTATGAAGATTTTAGAGAGTATACACTGCCATCAAAAGTTTGGAAGAAATGAATATTTGACTCAGCAAGCAACTTTTACCTGCATTGAATTGATCCAAAGTTACAGTAAAGACATTATAAGTTACAAAAAATTTCAGTGTCAATAATTCTAGCGGGCCTTTTCTATTCATGAAGAGTCCAGGAAAACTGTAATTGCATTTCAAATGATAATAATAGAAATGTTTCAGTGCAGCAGCAAATCAGCATATTAGAAGATCCCCCCGAGGACCGTGTCGACACTGAAGACGGAGAAATTATGCCTGAAACTCCAGCTTTGCCATCACAATATCACATTTCAAATATATTACAAATAGAATCTTTAAATTTTAAATATGTTTTAATATGGACCAGTTTTTAAATACATTATTATAAAACATTTTTTTGGAGATTTTCAACGGAAATTCTCACAAATGAAAACAAATTTATGCGGTCACATTGGCCTACACTTTGGAGCTAAAAGCCATCATTACATGAGATGGCCAGGAATATCTCATAAAATTTGGGTTTGTAGTTTCTGGGTTTCAAGAGAATTATAGCTAATATAAACAAGTGCGTGTTGCATGATTAAATATATTTTTAAAACGATATAGTTTTTTTTTTGCATTCAGTCATGAAACTCTAGATGGCCCCGCTCCTGACGAGGGGTGGACTTAAAAGCTCACTGATGATATCAGAGCAAAAGTAAATGACTTGCGCACAAGCTGATGTTGTTCATGCCTGCCAATATGAAGACAATGAGCTTACTGCCCTTGAATTTACGGACTGCGCTAGCATTCACTAGGCGCCTTTCAGAGTTCTCGCAGAAACCCTCCACCTTCCCAGCCCCTCCACCTGTATAGATCTGCTATGGGCTATTTTAAATGCTATTTGTGCAGCAGCAGTATGACTTAAATACTCATGGCACCGTATCACCATATGCATTGGCCTTTTTCTAATTGAGTAGCAAGTCCTGCTACTTGCTTGACAGCCAGCAGCCAATCAATCTATCAACTACAGCACTAAAAAACAGCTAGCAGCACTATCAGCAGACCGCAGCGGGCAGATCCTATTCGAACCAAGACCAAATACATTAACATTGTCATTGTCCATCACCATGCTAAAATGTTCTGAGAGTTGTCATGATTGAAATGTTTTTAAATGACAGAATTTCCAATATTGTGTGAACTGTCCCTTTAAATGCAGCCCTGTATTCAGATGGAAGCATCCACAAGGATAGCCAAGCAATCATCATAAGTTATTACAGGATTTTTTTTTTTATTTAGAAATCTATGCATTTCAAGTTGTTACCATGCAGGATACATGAGAATTGTAGGCTCACAGCACCTGAGGTAGTGAGGCTGGCCACCTCTTCTAGAAAACAAGTTTAAGATGGCAATGTTCATTCAGTACAGTAGAAAGAGCGCTATGAGTGAGAGAGAGAGAGAGGGAGGGAAAACTAATGCTCATTCAGTCGCGTCTTACAGCTGACTCATTAAATGCCGTGTAAAGGGCAGTGAGACAGCATGGTGTAGGACAGACACAGCTGTACATACTAGCACTCTGTTAACACCGCATAGTGCCTCTTGGCTAAATGGATCATTGTCTGTCAGCAAAATGTTGCATTTCTGGTACAAGAGTGACCCTGGATTGGCCTGAACATTTTCACAGTTTTATGTTGATTGTATGTGATCTTGAAAAAGGGAAAACGATTCTATGATATTCAACTGAAAAAAAAAGAACTATACACAATAGAAATGCCAATTTTCCATATGTTCTATTTCTGTGCATTTCCACCATGTTAGAGATTTGTATTGCATCAGACCAATTGAACAATGATAAATTGCTCTGGAATCAAAATATACAATCAGGACAAACTAAAGTAACAACAGGACTTGTCCTGTACAATTAATAATATAGAACTACTAACACATGGAAATATATACTATCTAATGGGAAACTGAACAATCTATTGTTTGCATACTAAACCCGGAAAAGAACAGATCGTCAAGACAATCTTTGATGTTGGCTGACAAAGTCCTGAAAGTCCTTTTTTTCTTGATAATAGTTTTTAAAGCCTTGAAGGTATAGAGCCTGTACTTTTAATACTTTTAGATCAATAAAACATTAAGAGTTGGATAAGAGAGATGGATATAGCTTGAAGAATTACAGTCAGAAATCATCAGAAGAATTTTATAGCATGTTTGATCATCCACTATGGGAAAACTGTAAGTATGATCTGCTAGAAAAGATCAAGTAACCTGAGTGAGAACGGACTGAAGCTCTGTGCTGAGTTTGGTGAATGTGGCTCAAAAGTTTTAGAAGAAGTTTTTCAGGCTGATGTAATAACTGCACAATGCACAACATGGGTCTAAAATTCATTTCATGCATGGCTGGGCAATTTTTTGCTTATCTTATGAAATCAATTTGTTTCAGCATTTAATATTCCTTGATCTATGAATTCCATGATCCATGAATATTCAAAATATATTTTTACAATGACCACAAATTTTTATTATTTTAATTTGACTGCTAGGTGTTTGAGTGTTACTACATCAAGTTTAAACACATAGCGGACAAAAATGACCTCTAATGCCAAGCATGACAAAACAAAACAAATACTTGTTAAAATAATCATTTTATCAAATACATGCACTACATATCACTGCATATACCAATAACACTGCAAATTGAACTGTAGGTATCTATAAGCTGCTACTGTAGATAAATAGTGACCAATCAAAGAAAATTAAACTGGGGAAAAAATAAAATCTCAAAGGCCCTATCAGTGCTATACATAGCGTTCACAATGACAGCCTCATGTTTGTGCTCCTGCTTACGGCCTGGCTGCATGGAGAACAGATCCTGCCTACCTCTTCTGCTTCGATCTTGGACCCTCTATGCCCGAATGTCCTCCTGTGCCCGGTGGGGACTAGCGCCTTTTAGTTTTTTTTAATCCTACATCTTCCCATTGACTCTGTAATATGGTTTTGAAGGTGGGGAGTGCCCTCCAAACACCACTTCAAATGTGGCATGACAAGTTCTTTGAGCAGCTCCTTGATGAATAGCCATCATGCATTGGTCACACCACCCACATAATCAGGGTGTTGTGCAGTGAAGTTGGTGTAGACCAGGGCTGGCCAACATCAGTGCAGTTCATGTAGCATCTCTATAACAATTTTAGCTGTTAATCATGACTGGGACCAGCCATGCTAACACTCTGGATAAAGAAATGAAAGCACAAGAAATATTTTCAAATGCCCCAAATCAAACAGTTGCACCATGCTCTATATTATCTTAAGTCGCTGTCAGACAGAAACCTTGTATGTCCAAAACTGTTACTTTTCAGGAACACTGAGAGACATAAAGGCTGACCAATAGCATGCTGACCTAGCTAACATTAGCTACCTTGAATAGAATATGTCAACAACAAGCTAGCTAATAGTATTGAATATGTTTATCTGTCTCACTAGTAATAGATTTCAAAGTCAAGGTAACCTTAGCATAACATTCAAATATTATGTCCAGTTATCTTTCACAATATATCAAATATTTTCAGTGGTAATAAATAAATAAATACTTACCCGCATCAAATATTCAAAAGCAGCCATGCTTAGTTGTTGTCATGATGAAATGTGTGGCCCCCAGCACGCTAGTGAAAAATTTGTACTCTGCAAGGTAAATATCGTTTTCCTATTTGAAAAATGAAGCAAATATCAAAGCAACGCTTCTATTATGGCGTCATTATTGACATGTCGTTTGTGTCCCTAAAATTGATGCTAGAAATACAAAACTGTTTTTGCTTTCTGTTTTATAAATAAGAAAGCGAAAAATAAAACATATGCATTTGCTGAGGAGAATCCAAAAACGAGATATGCTAATATATCTGGAATATAAATGATAAAATACATTTCTTCCAAAGCGTATCGCCAAAACCCAAAAAACACTCAGCCATTCGATTGCAAATAACGATGAGGCCGGGAGTCATTTTAAGCAGACCCATGTTGTGCTGTGCCATTAGAAGCCGGTAGAGATACAAAAATGCATTTTTCTCTTTTTCAAAAGTAAGAAAGGAAAAAAAATGAAAATGAGGATTTGTGATGATCAAAAACAAGTTCATTGAGGAATATCTGGAATACTGATGATGAAATTAATTTATTGCAAAAATATAGAAAATAAAATCTCAGTCGGGTCACTTTGACCCATGTTGTGCATCAAAGTGTTAATTTGTTTCTCCTATTTATTTATTTATTTATTTGTTCATTTGTTCTTATTATTTTATCACAGCATTCTTCCACCAAATTAGATTTATTCGTTGTAGATGTTCTCTTTCATCTCAGTGACTGTCTGCGAATGGAAGATTTGTTGATTATATTTTTGGCGCCTTTTTTGCTGTGTTGCGACCGGATGTCAAGTGCCCAGACAGGACATGCCGACGGGGAGAAGGAACATGTTCAAGAAAAGCAACCTCAAGGTCAGGACTCACTGGTCAAATGCTACTTACACAATATGACAGAGCTCAACCCACAAAAGCCATGACTATATAGGAAGCTAGTGTTCGTTTCCGTGTGTGTTTTTTTTTTTTTTTTTACTTAATAGCCATTTTAACAAAAGCAACTTATTGTAGTAATGGCAAGAATAGTCTTCCTTTAACCTGAGGTTAATTGGCTCACTCAAGATCACAATGGTGATAGTGGTTCTCTTCGGTTCACAGGTCAGCAGTTTCTGACACTCTGCAATAATTTTATCACTTGAATTCTCATTAAGTTAGCAACACCTCTGCTACCACTGCAATTTCCTTTATCTATAAAAATACCATAATCCATCTAGACTCATCAAAACCACATGTAGCTCTAATCTCCTTTATGCTCTGTCTTCTTTATGAGCACAATGCAAAGCCTTTATGGTCTTCTTTTACAATGTAAACTGTAACAAGCGGAATATCAGGTACAACAGGAGTAAAAGCCAACCTTAAGGAAAATATCATTTATATGTTAATAGGAATGTACAATGTGACAAAAAAATTATTTTTATCAGCAATTTTTTCAACCAGAAGGAACTTTTTTTTTCTTTTGCATTCTCCAAAGACTATCCCTCCTCTTCGACAGGCACTGAAAAACTATTATTGATTCGATCAATAAGCAATGAACAAAAATCTGGGATTTCTGGGATGCCCGTTATATATCTTCAACACAAACAACCCAAAAAAAACATTTTAAAAATGTTAGATCAAATGACCTTAGAATCAATATTTTGATTTGCACATACTGAACTCGTAGAACAGGACATTTTTCCATTTCAATTTTTTTTTTTGTATTTTAAGGCAAAAAATTGCCAGGAATAGTCAGATTCAACCAGAATTCTCTACTTATACATCATATTTACAAACCACATAGTATAGACTACTTCTGTACAATAAGTAGTGAGAAGTAATCATTAAAATGTAAGTAAAGATAGCCAGTGCATAACACAGGTTTCACAGTGATTAACCCCCCCCCCAATCCCAAAAAACCCACCCCCAACTTCAGGCATTAAAGGCATATCAAGCTCAACAGTAACATTTCATTTGAATATAAATGTGTCACTTTAGTGCTGAAATGCATGTTTAACAAAAAATGGGTGCACACTTTAGGGCATTACGTACTTGCTTCCTTAATATTTGCACATTTTAATATTGTTTTTTTTACCCTGAAGTGCACAGTCTGCAGGAAGAGTATCCCTGGAGCTACAGTAAGTGCCTTGTGTAACTTCCAATTATGTTTTAATTAACTAATTAACAGTTTTGTTAGCAGGCCAACTCTTTTAATATAGTACCAACACCTGCAGTGCTGCTCCTGCTTCCTTACACTCACACTTTCATTTGCCTTATTTGTCTGTTTATTTCGACATGTGTTTGTTTGTGTTTGATGGAGACAGAGAGACCGAGAGAGAGAGAGAGAGATATTAATTGGTGTAGAAGCCCCAGTCTCTGCTGCAATTTGCCAAATTGTAATTACAATGTTCTGATTTTAGAACTCAATAAGATGTTTCCGGTTGTCCTAGACTTGTATAATGCTGAAGGTGTTATATAGCTCCCATCTTATGTAACATCTGAATATGACACTGGCATGTTAGACTATGACAGAGATTACTGGGTTGTGACATTTTTGCATTAGTCATGCATTTCAGATCAAAACATTGCTGAAAATATGCTGCTGGTGATAGGATGGATAACTGAATACACAACAGAAACACACACACAAAAACACACACACACACATACGTATATATTATATATACTGTGGGTACGGAAAGTATTCAGATCCCCTTAAATGTTTCACTCTTTGTTATATTGCAGCCATTGCTAAAATCATTTAAGTTAATTTTAATGTACACACAGCACCCCATACTGACAGAAAAACACAGAAATGTTGACATTTTTGCAGATTTATTTAAAAAAGAAAAACTGTCCGACAAAAAGAAAAACTGATATTTCACATGGTCCTAAGTATTCAGACCTTTTTCTCAGTATTTAGTAGAAGCACCCTTTAGATCTAATACAGCCATGAGTCTTTTTGCAAAAGATGCAACACATTTTTCACACCTGGATTTGGGGATCCACTGCCATTCCTCCTTGCAGATCCTCTACAGTTCTGTCAGGTTGGATGGTAAAAAATACCCCCCTTAGGTGACAACCATTTTTAGGTCTCTACAGAGATGCTCAATTGGGTTTAAGTCAGGGCTCTGGTTGGGTCATTCAAGAACAGTCACAGAGTTGTTCCTTCGTTATTTTAGCTGTGTGCTTGGGGTTATTGTCTTGTTGGAAGGTAAACCTTGAGCCCAGTCTGAGGTCCTGAGCACTCTGCAGAAGGTTTTCGTCCAGGATATCCCTATACTTGACCGCATTCATCTTTCCCTCAATTGCAACCAATCGTCCTGTCCCTGCACCTGAAAAACACACCCACAGCATGATGCTGACACCACCATGCTTCACTGTTGGAACTATATTGGACAGGTGATGAGCAGTGCCTCGTTTTCTCCACACATACCGCTTAGAATTAAGGCCAAAAGTTCTATCTTGGCCTCATCCGACCAGAGAATCTTATTTCTCACCATCTTAGAGTCCTTCAGGTGTTTTTTCATGTGTATTGCACTAAGGAGAGGCACTTCCGTCTGCTTTTTTTTTTTTTTTTTTTTTTTTCTTTTTTTTTTTTTATTTTTTTTTTTTTTGTTTTTTTTATTTTTTTTTTTTTTTTTTTTTTTTTTTTTTTTTTTTGTTTTTTTTTTTTTTTTTTTTTTTTTTTTTTTTTTTTTTTTTTTTTTTTTTTTTTTTTTATTTTTTTTTTTTTTTTTTTTTTTTGTTTTTTTTTTTTTTTTTTTTTTTGTTTGTTTTTTTTTTTTTTTTTTGTTTTTTTTTTTTTTTTTTTTTTTTGTTTTTTTTTTTTTTTTTTTTTTTTTTTTTTTTCTTTAGCCCGGCCACTCTGCCATAAAGCCGACTGGTGGAGGGCTGCGGTGATGGTTGACTTTCTACAACTTTCTCCATCTCCCGACTGCATCTCTGGAGCACAGCCACAGTGATCTTTGGATTCTTCTTTACCTCTCTCACCAAAGCTCTTCTCCCCCGATAGCTCATTTTGGCCAGACGGCCAGCTCTAGGAAGCGTTCTGGTCGTCCCAAACGTCTTCCATTTAAGGAAGGGAGGCCACTGTGCTCTTGGGAACCTTAAGTGCAGCAGAAATTTGTTGTAACCTTGGCCAGATCTGTGCCTTGGCACAATTCTGTCTCTGAGCTCTTCAGACAGTTCCTTTAACCTCATGATTCTCAATTGCTCTGACATGCACTGTGAGCTGTAAAATCTTATATAGACAGGTGTGTGGCTTTCCTAATCAAGTCCAATCAAGATAATCAAACACAGACCTGGACTCATAGATGAAGAGTTGTTAGAACCATCTCAAGAGCATGTCACAAGAATGCGACAGCACCTGAGTAAATATTATGACTGTGTCCAGAACAAAGGACGTACCTGACATACTTGATGCGACCAGGTGAATTATCAGTTTTTCTTTTTTAAAAATCTAGCCAAAAAATGTCAAACAATTCTGTGTTTTTACTGTCAATATGCGGCGTGATTAGTGCTACATTAATGAGGAAAAAAAAATTAACTTAAATGATTTTAGCAAATGTCTACAATATAACAAAGAGTGAAAAATTTAAGGGGTCTGAATACTTTCCGTACCCACTGTATATATATACACCGTAAATACAAATGTTCTAATGATAGACGTGACTGTGAATCTGCTCACAATCGGCTGAACTCGTTGGCCAGCTTCCCTCATGGTCATCCAATGCACAAGAGAACATGGTCAACTAGTGTTGCCCATATTTCATCAGGAGCAAATGTTCTTTGGCCCCTTCCTCTCTGTCTCCCACCTCTTGCTGCTCTTTCACCGTTAGGGTCCATTTTCCAAAGCAAATAATCACCTGTGGCCCTTTTTATATTACCTGAGATTCTGATGGGTGTGTCATTAATTTTGCTACTTAGTGTTAACACATGCATAATTGTGTGCTGATTGTGTTCAGCTTGTGACAGTGTGAGTTAAATATATAGTTCAGTCATGAAACTCTAGATGGCGCATTCTGACGGGGTGTTAACGTAACTGATGATATTCAGAGAGTTAAATGACTTGGCACAAGCTGATTGGTTCATGCTGCATATGCAGCCAATGAGCTTACTGCCTTGCATTTATATGGCTGGCTAGCATTCACTTGAGACTCCTGCAGTGTGCTTTCAGAGTTCTCTGAAACCCACCACCTTCCCCAGCTCCACCTGTATAGATCTGCTACAGGGTTCATTGATATAGCTGTTTGTGCAGCAGCAGCAGCATGTCTTAAATACTCACGGCGCCATATGCATTGGCAGTAGCAAGTTGCTGTACTTGCTTGCAGCAGCAGCAATAATCTACAACTACAGCAATAACCAACAGCAGCAGCAGCGTAGCAGATCTGTTCCGCCAAGACCAAATGCATTACAGTAACATTGTCATATCCATCACCATGCTAAAATCTTCAGAGAGTTGTCATGATTTAATTATATTATGTGTTTTCTGAATGAGAACATGGTTAAACCTGTGCAAAATGATTGCGTTTTTGTGTAGTTTTTTGCAGAAAACACAGAGCAAATTGGAACGTGTGTGCAAACAGGTGAAATGCGTTAAAAGTTTTGAGAAACGTGTCTTCATTTCGAGAACTGTTTGGAAAATTGGGCCAAATGAATCAGTTATAGTGTGTTAGCAATCAAAAAAAACTGTAATGCCAGTGGAAGTTTGGAGCTCTTCAGATATGGAATCAGCAGGGCGTTGATGACTTTTACGCACAATGAGCCTCAGAGCACTCGTGACCTACGACGATTTGACATTAGTGGTCTTCCGCTTCGTGGCTGAGTTGCTGCTGTTCCTAAATGCTTCCACTTTTCAATAATACCACTTACAGTTGACTGTGGAATATCTAGCAGGAATGAAATTTCATGAACTGACTTATTGCAAAGGTGGAATCCTATGACAGTGCCACGCTTGAATTCACTGAGCTTTTCAGATCGCCTCTTTTTATATCCCATATTCCAAAATATATATGCAGTATATAACAGTGAAACTTGATTAAATCTGTTCTTAAAATTGAAAATAAATTTAGTTTTATCCTTCATATACCAAAATATATTTCAAAGCGTACCTACATGCTTACAATACAGTCTTACAGTAGCCTACATTTAGGCAAAAAGGCAAATGTGGAGCGCATAATAAAGTGATTTTTTTGATTGGGTGTTTGTTTGTTCCCACTTTTTACTGTTGGAGCAGGGAATGATTTCTTGTATTGAAATATATGGAGGGAAAAACATAATATATGTATGCCTGATTTGTTTTTTTTTTTTGATGGATAACTTGAAAATATATTTTTTACGCTATGTCTTGTGTCACTCTGAGCATTGTCATCATGCAAGATAGATAGCATGTCTAAGCGTCTAACACAAGACAGAATTACTGCTTCCCTTTTGTTTTTTTTTTTTTGTGTTTTTTTTTTCACCTTCAAACAAGAACTAACTGCCAGTGTGCTTTCTGCTTCCTTGGCCAGACGCGTGCAAGCTGACGTCACAGGGGGCTGACAGCGACATGTGAATGCTTCCAGAAGGAGGGGGGGGGCCGTCGTTGAGTGCGTGTAACATCATAGAGCGCATATGAGGCTGACTGCAGATACTCAGCCACAGCCGTCTATCTAAACGTCCAGACATGCTATTAATGGAGGCAGTGCAAATTGATTCACTGACTCATTTCTGAACAGAGGAATCTCCTGGAGACTTTTAATTATGGTTTGAGAAATGCCTCTGGTCTTTTTAGTCTTTGGTCAATATAGCACCTAACAGAGGAACCGTGATGACTACACAGGCTTTGTTTGGAATTGCTCCTTACTGCTTGATATAGTATATATAATATGCGCAGTAAACATATTTTTAATTAGAAATTTAGCATTGTATCACTTGTTCACCATTGGATCCACTGCAGTGAATGGGTGCCGACAGACCTTTTTCTTTAAACCATTGTTTCTGGCTAAAAAACTCCATTAAAATAGTCATCTTGTCTGAATCAAGAGGGAAATATGCAAAGAACAAGCACCATTTACAAGGGAAAATAGTCCAAAACAGTTCTAAACAAATATGTCAGTGGATTTTGATGTGAGAGGATAACAGGGGATTAACGTTATTTTTAGGTATAGTGGTACTCATAGTGCCGTCCAGCAATTGATGGTTTAAATTTAAATGCCTTAATTATGGATTTGTTTCTTATAAAGACATTCACAGATAGTTACTGTATGCGCTCTGGCAGTGTTTGTAGGTTACTTGTTGATTATTGCTATGCTTTTGTCAGCTATTTGAACTCTCATTCTCGACAGCGCCTCGCATCACTGCAGCAGAGCATCCCATGAGTGTAAGGCCTACTTCTCCAAATCTGTTCAATAAAGAAACAAATTCATATACATCTTGGATGGCCTGAGGGTTAGTACATTTTCAGCAAATCTTGGGTGAACGATTCCTTTAACTGGACACCGCTTGCAGAATTAAACATGCAATAAAATAAAGTTAAGTGACCAGAATACTGCTATTTGACATTTTTATTGTGTACAGTGTCATAATGTTGCCCTTATAATGTACAGTATGCAGCATTCCAAAATTCCATTTGGAAATAGACCAAAATACACATTCAGCAGATGCTTTTAACAAAAAAGCAACTTATACTGCATTCAAGATAAACATCTTTTCAGTTGGCATTCCCTGGGAATCGAACCCATGACCTCGACGTTGCTACCATGCGCTACTGTTCGTGCTAAAGGGACGCTAATGGAGTTTTTACCATATAACGCAGAATGTGAGAAAACCATCGCTTAACTTTAAAGGTCTTTTTATTGTCACTTAACGGTCTCGACATATTCTATTTGCGTCCTAATCTGCCAGCGGAGGTTTATGCGCCTCTTTATTAATCTGCCAATATAATAAATGACTTCAAATGGATGAAGCCACAGAAACAGGTTGGGCGCTCACTCTTTTTGAGACACACACGCAAGAGAGGAGCGCAGAAGAGAGGAGAGAGAGGCTTGGGCATTCCCTCACATTCCACTTGACAGATCTGCGCGGTGAAGCTGCTGCTCCTGTAGTGAGTGGAAGAAAGACATTTCTCCTCCGCGCTTGAGGAGGATTCATCACGAGAACACAATGCAGGTGAGGAATCGATCATAGCACCTTTATTCCTAACGGATGTCTTTTTTAAAAATAGAAAAATAAATAGTGTGGCATCAAGTAGGAATCATGTACGGTATAATTAATAAACGCTAATAAATTAGAGAAATTATATTCTAAATCAGCATGCATTTATAATCATTGTGGTTTCTAATACGATCATTTACTGTAATGATCGACTAAGTTGGCATAATTCACTCGAACTGTAGCTCGCGCGTCTCAGAGCGAGTCCTCAGAGTCCTCAGAGTGTCTTATATGATGTGTATTATTATGTATGATATATCATTACCGTTTGGGCAGTGATGATGACTGACTCTCCGCCGCTCTTGAGGACCTCTACAGAATAGAGATGCTTCTCGCTTCAAAGCCGCTGAGTGCCCCTGCAATTTAGTCGAAATACTCTCGGGAGAAAAATCTCTTCAAATGGAATGACATGCTCCTCTAGTGAAGAGGGGAAAACACGGAGAGTTAGAGGAATTAAAAGTTGTGCAGAGACATACGACTAGGTCGAGTGAGGTCGCGTAAATTTAGAAAGCATTGCGCGCCAGCCTCTGTACATAAGAGGCTTATTCCCAGATTTGATTTATTTTCCCCTTTTTTCTTGTTTTCATCTCCTCTTAGTTTGGGGGATCTAAGCACACCTAATGTTTTGAACGTTCTGTGGCATTCAAATCTAATTTGCTTATCTTTTAATGATTGATCTGCAGATTTTGCTTTGGACCTCAAGGATTATCTAATGGCTTCATGCTGTTGACTCATGTTTGTGAGTCAGAGGGTTTCAAGCTGATGAGTTTTGAACCTTGTTGTGTATGATGGCTTCTAGCTGTGAGAATCCTTCTCAGTCACCGCATGGAAGGTTTGACATTTAAAAGGTTCAATCATTTGTTTATGTCAGCTTTGAAATAATTGTGTGGATTAAATTCTGTTGTACCCTAGGGAGCAGTCCGGTACGCATCCCGAGAGCTTTGATCCAACATGTAAAAACTAGATTTATCATTGTTCTCTGATGATAACGAGCACTATGGTTTCTGATGTTTTGAGACAACTGATTTGCGCTTCTGAATAGGAACAGATATATGCACCGTCAAATTTACATATCACGTGGGTCATCGAAGTTTCGCTTATTTGATAACTAATATTGTTTCCTGTCTCGCAGCATTTTTCAATAATTCATGACTTGAGATATAGTTACACAACAAAAATGAGCATTTACAATCAGGTCGTTCCAAACCAGTATGACTTTATTTCTTCTTTGCCATTTCTAGGGATTTAGGCACACTAGGTGGTGAAGTTCTTCAAAATCCAGGATGCAAATTTCTCCTTGGTAGAAATTGTGGTCTGACATTGTCCGACATCTTTGGTGCACGCTCAGCTGATGCCACTCTAGGCAACCGCCTGCCTAGAAACAGCCCTGCTTCTTGAGAGAGAGAGAGAGAGAGAGAGAGGAGAGAGAGAAGAGAGAGAGAGAGAGAATATGTTTTAAGAATGTTCATGCTGCTAGTATTTACATATACAGATAATCAAATAAATTTAAAAAAGATAAAAAATAAACTGAATACAAAGCAAATGCACAGCAGCAACTACCAACCCTGGAACAGAGAAAATGGCTTTGTTTTTTTATACAATTTTGATTGATTTGATATAAAAAGTTTGTTTTCTCTGTATCTGAACAGTTGTCAAAACCAATCTATCAGAGCACAGATCATCATATAAAACAGGGATTTTTAAACTGGGTCCAGGGACCTTCAGGGGGCCACAAAGGAGTGCTAAGGTATTAATGGGATATTTTGTAAAAAAAAAAAAATATATATTTAAGAGAAACAGTAATAATTGCCTCAAAGGGAATCATTAAGGATTTGAAAAGGAACTCCACCATTAATATGTTAATGTTTTTTTTGCGGAATTTAGGACAGAATCATGTTTTAGCGTTCGCTGATACTTGAGACGGGCTGACGATTCAATCCCCCCCCCCCCCCCCCCCCGTGACCGAGCCGTATGACAGCATTTCTGCAATGGATATCTATATCCAAATTATAGTGAAAACACTATTAATTAGCAAATGTAACAAGATCGGCAGTTTAAGACAATAACTTGTAAGCACAAAACACAAGATAATTAACTTTTAATGCATACAAGACTTCATTGGACGAATCTAAAGACATATAAACTAATTTCAACACACTGAACCCAGCATTCACACAAGTTCCTTCAGAAAGAGAGAGAGAGGAACTAAATTAAGAGAAATGAAATGCCTGACCCACCTCCCAATCGATTACAAGCAATAATGTGCCATTGTATGCTACTGAACAACCCCCCATCAATCACTCAGATTTAACCCTCCGCACGTGAGCCTTACACACCCTCCCCACAATTGAGCGGTTAAAATTATGATTAACTGCACCAGGTCAGTTAGAAATCTGGCAAGCGTACCGTCGCCCCCTTTCTGTGTTGCCGGGGTTCCCTTTCTTGGTCTGGTGCTAAACGGGGTCTTCCCGCACCGCCCGATGTGAGTTGGCTTCTGTAGAGCTCAGTACTGCGGAAGCCCACCCCCACGTGATGGTGCGTTCGGCCTGGCGACGGCCCTGGAGACTCGTGGTCCTGCCTGAACAGGTGAAGGTAGACAGCACTCTTCCTAGGAAGAAGATGCGGACCGTTAGGCCTTAACCTCACAGAAACACTGAACTCTCAACGAAAATAAAAAAACTAAAGAAATGAGCATACAAATAGATCGCCCTAAAGTTTGACGTATGGCCAGGTGTTGTTCCTCCCCCCCCCTAATGAGTTTTGGGCGCACGGACTGGACGTGTAAGCACGAGCACGCCTCCCCCACTAAAGAATGCATGATAGGAACGTGAAAGCTAAAAGAACTGCATGGGCTAAAAAGCTAGACACACAAAGGACAGACACGCAAAAGCAAAAGACAAAAACGCGCGCAGTACAGCAAAAGGAGGAAATTTGATTGTGTCCTGAGTATTTAAACCAGGCTGTTTGCACACCTAAATGGGGTTCGTTGACATTAGATGGCGTGTTTGCTCGGTCCGGCGGTTGTATATTCATCCTCCCCATTATAAAGCAAACTGCTTATCTCATTATTCACATGATCCGCCGTTGTTCCCGCTGCTAGCCTTAGAGTATACATTTTGGGACATGCAGTTTCTTATAATAAGAATATGATACCTCTGACCAAGTATTGCATTGCGTACGATAACGTTTCAAGCCCATGAATTCTCTAAAATCACAATACCAAGCTATGAATTGACCCCCTTAAAAGGAGCTTAAATTTATTACAATAAATTACACAATAACATGATTAAACATGATGGGTAACATTTGTGGCGTTCTTAGATAATAATATGGAGTTATGCACCATAGCAATTATTAGTGGTCACCAGTACCTTTTAGTGTAATTTAGGTGAATGGAAAGCAGTTCTGCCCTCCCCCCCCCCCCCCCATGCCATTCTTGTTTATGTGAGTATGAAGACCAGAGATTAAAAGCTCTGCTAAGAATTTAGTCTTCTCTGTTCTTATCGTAAAGTGGGGAAGACAATTCCGAGGAGCTTGTGACTGTAGTTACTCTCGTGTGATAGTCATGCGGTCATCTCTTTTGACCTTTATTCTTGATAACTTGCCCCAAAATTGTACAATCTCCTTGGACTTGTCAATGTATTCTTTTGTGTTAATGTTGAAAACTGTTATGTGACAGGGGCTTAGGTTTAGGCTTGCTTCAGAGAGGACCTGCGCGCTCTATTGATTTTAATGACAGAATGATTGTCTGGCCGACAGCTGGAATTTTTTGACTCCTCGTGCCTCAACTCGGTTTTTGACCAAATCTTAGATTGTCTGATTCGTTCTGATATCCTACATACCCCCCTTCGATCGGCGTTGTGTTGAGTTGAAGACATCGGCGAGCGCTGGGGAAACAAAGGCAGAAGAAGCAGACAAACACAGCAAACAACAAGACACCTCCATGACAGTTACTATACTGGTGCGACATCTGTGGCAAAAGGTTATTTAGGTACAGGTGGTAAAGTTCAATTAGTCCAAATAGTTTAGTAAATTCTATATGTTTTAGTTCAATCTGGAAATTTTTATAATTTGGTTCCGTACGTTGATTCGTAAATCAAATTTTGCGGATAACTTTGTTCGGTTCTTCTAGGTTGTCTTAATTTAAAAATTTTACTGTTCATTTTCTAGTAACATCATTTGCAATTAAATTAATTGACCTATCATGCATGGAGCTCTCTGGCTCCCATTCAGTTTAGAATTACTGGCGGATATTAGGTGTGGTGAGTCAATCCTAATATCAGACCTTTGACCCTTGCAGGGTGTCTAGGTGTTTCACCTACTAAGGAAAGAGAGGAAGGAATCAGGATAGGTAAAAGAAGAACAAACAAACTAAGCTGCTGTGGATTTTCCTAGCATGGCTTCCAACTACTGTTGAGCTAGGATGTCATGTGCAGCAAGTGTGTCATGTACCTTAAATTAGTGTCAGGTGTTCTACCTATTGTGAGTATGGCTGCATATTTCTTCATGGTGGGCATATGTAACTTTATGTTACGCTAAAATTTGGATATTCTACTTGTGGAAAGAAAATGTTAGTTGAATGTGTTATCAGTAGATGTGGTTACCTCTGGGTGTAGGTAATGTTGTGTGTGTGTTAATGGTGTAGTGTATGTGTGGTCAGATCTGTTTCAGTCTGTGTTGTCTCCCCCCTTTTCTTGTATGTCAGTGAAGACGGGCTCTCTGCATCCTTGGCTTGGATGAGGGCGTGTCCATGATATAATGGGGGTCAGTCCAGCAAGGCAGAAAGTTCTTTAGCAGACAGTCAGAGCTAGTTCGGCATGGCTGTGTGAAGCTGGAGTGCAAACTTTGTCTCCTATGTTGCATTTTCCTTGTGATGCCTTCTGGTTGTGGCAGACTTCCTGACCTTCTGTGCTTGGGTGGTTGCTTGCGATTGCTGTTGCACAGACAGGATGTGAGTTCTTGGAAGGTTGATTGTGACAGTTTGTTATTGAGCGATGGTTGACTGAGGTGATGTTCTTTGGTACCTCAGAGTTTCATCAACAGTTGGCCGTGAGAGACTTGCTCGTTCTGGGTTGTTGTTGAACAGGTGCTTGTCATCTCTGTTGTGGTGTACCAGGTGATCACCGGCCTTCCTTTCTGTCGCTGGTCACAGCGAGCATGACTCTACTTTGTGGTCATCCATGTTCAGCTTTCCCTGAAGGAAATCTTTAATTTGTCTCATGACTTGTTCCATGTCTTCTGAGGGTAAGCTGTCTTGTTCTTGTGCATACTCAGCACTGTGCATGTCTGAGTGGTGCTGAGGTGGGTTTTGTTGTCGCTTACCCACACGAGTTTCTCTTGGATGAGTCAGGCGATTACCTTTAGATGTCTGGTTAGGTTTCCAGTTGTTCCTAACTTTTGGGTTTCTTGAGAAGCGTGGCCGTTCCCATGGATTTTTCCAGCAGCTGGGCTGAAAGCTGTCATGGACATGGTTGTCACGTTCTCTGTGCTCTTGATGGAATACTCTGGTGTCGTTATGCCACTGGGTGTCTTCCAGTGCAAGGCTTGAGTCTTTGGTAACAGAGTTCAAGAGTGTGGATGTTTTGTTACCTTTCTTTGAGGCCATCTTCTGCTTGTTGTAGGCCTTCTGTGTTAGGTCACGCAACTGTTGGATGGTCATGGAGCACGGACAGGCTATGACGCCTAGATGGTGGCTGACTCCAGAGTGCAGATTTCTTAGAAAGAGGCTTTTAAAGTTCACATCCTCTTCAAGGTCAGGTTCGTTGTGTGCACCCAAGTAGGCTTGTCGGAGTCGGTTGTAGTAAGCTTGTGGAACCTCTTGTCGACCTTGCTTGATCTCCAAAGCAGTTAACAGTCCAAGTTCAGACTCAGGGTCTGTAAACTCTTTAAACAGGACCTCACAAAGTAGCTGGTAGCTTGACTTTGTTTAACTGGGCTGTCGATCTAGGAAGTTTCATACCTCAGGACTTGATGTGGCTCTTAAGAGGTATAACCTGTCTTTGTCAGTCACATGAGGTCTCATTTCCAGATGAAACTCGATATCTTGCAAGTAGGCCTGGATGTCGTGGCCCTCTACAGAGTTTGGGTTGAAACTGCTGATGTTTTTAGACCGCTTGTTGAGGTCCTTGATGGTCATCCCATGTGCAGCTCCAAGGTCTGCTTGGATGGGAGGTATTCTTTCGTTGCAGGAAAGGGTTGTGTGGCGAAGGCAAGTGAGGTTTTGGGTTGTGGCCCTTCGCACCTTTCGTCATATGCCAGTTCTTGGACGTGGGACTCTGCTCTGCTCAGCAGTGGTGAGGCTGAAAGATGTTTCTCTTTCCTTGGCTCTTGTTTCAACTCATAAGCATCTTTGAGTTCTTTTCTGACCATGTAGAGCTCATCGTTGGTATCGTCTAGTTGTTGGGTCAGATTGTCCATTTCAGTTCTATACCTTTCAAGGTGGTCTTTCAGGGTACTGATTTCAACATTCTTGTCTCTGATGTGATTCTTGGCTTTCTCTAGTAGCTGTTCGGCATACTGGAGTCTGTTTACCAGGTCTTTCTGGACAGCCTTTTAATGTTGTTGGTCGAGCTGTGCTGCTGCCAGGGCTGCTTGGAGTTTCATAATTTGTTCCGTTGTTTCCTGCTCCCTCTCGTTGGTTGTTTTGAGTTGATCTTGAACTTTCACTTTCAGCTTGTCTATGCGGCGTTGAGCACGGGTCAGCTCCTCTTGAAGGTGGGTGATGTGCGTGTCGCTCAGTTTCAGCTGGGTTGTGAAGGCGTAGCTTAGGGAGCTGGTGATTTTGACTAGCTCCTCGTGGTTGTTGTTCTGGCTTGAATCTTGTGTCAGGAATCTTCTCAGGATTAGGATTATTATTAAAAATAATAACAGTTCAAATGTCTTGGGGGTGAGGCTGTCTGTCATGCCTCTCAGCCAAGTATTCACATCTCCC
>JADLZN010007069.1:57924-263391 GCA_018155175.1 Sinocyclocheilus anophthalmus
ATCAGTGACTGTGACCCACTAGTTAAGTGTGGTGATGATTGTGTTGGTCTCAGGTGTGTAAGTAGATTAGGGATGCAAAGACTTTGTCACTTCTAACGAGGAATAGGAAAAAGAGAGAAAAAGGTAAAAACAATTCAGTAAAAAAAAACAATTCCTTTTTGGTTGAGATAATTTTTTTTTTCAATTGAATGTGGTTATCAAGAAGTTAAACAATATTATTAAATCTCTGTTTTAAACAAAAGAATGCAATAATAATGTTGATATCTCTTTTCTTAGTCTGACAGGATTGACACCGTACACCTTACAGTTGTGCCGCTCACCAGGGAGGCTGCGAAGGTGACAGTTGTTCAACACTTATCTCTATTCAATTGATCTCAGCTTTGGATGAGATGCTAAAATTTGGATTGCGTCTTCAAATTTAGGGAGGTTAGGAAGAACGAAGGAGTGGTTGATTACAATCAAATTCATACGGATGATTCGTCTTTTTCAACAAGATTATGTATTTCATTCACATAGGATTGATTGATGGTTCTTACAGGTCCCTACGCATGTGAAGAGTAAAGAGGAAAGAAAGCAGGAGGTGACAGGAGAAAAGGGAAGGAGAGCTCAGGAGTTTACTCAGTAAACTGAGTGGATCGCGTCCACTAGCAGGCTCTGATGCTGTTATACCCACCTACGAGTAGAGTGTTCTTCTTAGTTGCTGCACAACTAATCAAAAAAAATAAAATTTGAGGGAAAGAACATTGTCTTTCTAATTTATTTGAACTCGTAATGAGGGATAACAATGTCTCCTATTAGGGCTCAGGTGTGTCATTCCCAAGCTAGGATATACAGGGGAAAGAGAATGGCAAGAAAAGTAAAATTAAAAAGTAATAAATGGACAAAATAAGAAAAAATTTAATTAAATAAAGAAGGAAATCAATAAATAAAACAATAATGGCTAAGTGTAAAACCACAGGAAGAAAAGGGGTAAAACACAATAAAATAATGAGTAAGTATAAGTCTGAATAGAATTTATTGATAGGTAATAAAATCAATTAGGTAGAATAAGTTAACTTAAACTTTCAAAGTTCAAGGCTTATTCGTACCTAAAATGATTAGGCATAAGAGGGAATACTAGAAATAATGATCCATATGAAGAATCGTAGGGGGAAATTTGAATGATTCCAATAACTTTACTGTTTTATGAAATTTGAATTTTGCACAATTATTAATTGTGAGTTAGTATTTCCCTTTCTAGTAAGTAAGATAAAGTGGTAAGAAGTGAGAAAATGGAGGAATAAGAGAGAGAAAGAGACCAACTGGTGTATTAGTTTAGATGTTTAAAGGGTTCAATCACTTTATCGTTGCCCAACAGACACTGAATTCAACCACTGGATGTTAATGCTAACTGCTAACCTTTGAGGCTAAAGGCTTTAGCATAGACTTCAATGTAAACAACTGTTTCGTTAGCTTAGCCACCCGTGGGGTTTGTTTACAATAGCGTCGATGTGCTGCGCGTGCGCAGTTCAGAGTTGCTTCGGAAGTAGGTTCAGACTTCCGTGTCACGATCGTAACTATGGCAACCAAATCCAGCTCTAGTGGCTAGCATGTGAATAGTTGCATTACAAGTACAGTTAAGCATATTACACGAAATATCGGCGCATTTCAACACTGTACAAATAACAACACCGCTTTGGTTGGTTTTACGATGTGGCGCTTAAACTCTCGGTTGTTCGGAGTTAGATTTAACTTTATTCAAATCGCAGCTTTGTGCTGCAGAGTTAGGGGCACCAGTGATAACGATCTCAGCAGATCTTTTAAATCTCTGTGCCAGTTTCTCTGGACACTTAAACAACAGGTTTTCTTCGCTGTTGATGCAAAGTTAATATTCACTTACACGCCGTGTTAAGCGAGATTAAATTTACTTTGTGAACAGACACAGGCAGACAAACATTATCTCGTAATGTTTAACTCAGGGAATCGAATAGCATAGCATAACCGGGAACGCATTAGGGCCCACATGAATAATAAAGCTTTGATAAGAAGATTGAGGAACACGCTCAAACTATTCTTTATCCACCTATTTATTTCCCTTTTAACTACTGCAGTTTAGCGGCGTTCAGCTAACGGTGACTGAGATTCAGGGAGAATAGCGACTGAAAACACTGGGACACGCAGTGAACTCATTTCAGCTATAAAACAAGGCATTACAAAAATGAGGAACACGCTCAATTTCTACCTTATTGTACGATCTCAGATGTTAACTTGAAGTTACACTTACTGCAGTTTACTAATGAAGAGGCGGACTCGAGTTACAGCCTTCTCTGTGTTCATTCATTCATTCAAGCGGTCGCGCGCTGCTTACGTCACACACGCGACACACACACACACACACACCAGTCTTCAACAGAAGCTTCTCATATTTCATCCGCAGCAATGGAAATATGAAATAACTTGGCTTTTTGCTCACAATTTAGGTTAATCTGCCCCGCAATTCTCCACCAATAACTGTAAGGGAAACAGGTCAATAATTTAGCTCAAAGGGAATCATTTAAGATTTTAAAGGGAACTCCACCATTAATATGTAAGGGCATTAGGACAGAATCACTGTTTTACGGTTGATCACTGAGACGGCCTGCGATTCAGTGAACGAGCCGTATGACAGCAATTCTGCAATGGATATTTATATCCAAAATATAGTGAAAACACTATTAATTAGCATATGTAACAAGATGCAGTTTAAGACATTAACTTGTGAGCACAAAACACAAGATACTTCTCTTTTCAGTATAAATGAGGCTTTATTGGATAAATTTAAGACATTTAAACTAATCTAACACATGAACACACTCATTCACACAAGTTTTCAGAAAGAGAAAGAGAGGAAATAATTAAAGAGAATGAAAAAGTGAAATCCCAATTTTATAGCAATATGTCCAATTGCATAGACCTAAACAACCATCAATCACTTAATTAAACCTCGCACTGAGTTCCTCAATGAGGTTAAAATTGATATTAAATGCACCAGTTCAGCTAAAATCTGGAGGTACTTGCATTGCCTGTGTAAAGGGTTCCCTTCCTTGTCTGGTTGCCGAAAAAGGGTTTCCCGAGGTTGCTGATTGGCTGGAGGTTTAGTCTTGGGAAGCCAGTGGTTGGGCGTTGGCTGGCGACGCGGAGCTGTGGTCTGCAGTTGAAGGGTAGACAGCACTCTTCTGGGAGATGCGGCGTTCGGCTTAACTCAGAACACGAAACTCTCAACGGAAAATAAAACAAACTAAAGAAATAGAAATAGATGTAAAGTTTGACGAGACCAGGTGGCGTTTCTCCTCATGGTTTTGGAGGAGCTGGCGTGTAGGCCAGAGCACGCTCAAAACTAAAGAAGCATGATTAAAAGCATAGCTCAAAGCTATCCCTAAAAAAAGGAGAGTACGAGCAAAGAAGGGGGTGAAGAATATACCAAGAGATCAAGAGCGAAGAGAAAGAGAGATAATTTTTTGGTGTTTCTAGTATTTAAACCAGGCTGTTTGACACACCCCCAAATGGTGTTTTGACCAATTAGATGTCGTGTTTGCTCGGGGCGTTGTATATTCCTCCTCCCCATTCATAAATCAACTGTTATCTCATTATCACATGATCCGCGTTTTCCCGCTCTGGCAGAGTATAAATTTTGGACATGATTTCTTATAACAAGAATATGATACATTTGACCAAGTATTGATTGGAAGAAACGTTTCAAGCATGAATTCTCAAACACACACATACTAAACATCAATAGCAATTCTTAAACTATTCAAATAGTTATTCAAAATACATACACAATAAATAAGGCATGATGGTTAAACATGTGGGTTAGATACATGAAATGGGGTTAGATATATAGCAATGGTTAGTTGCTCGAGTCCTTTTAGTGTCATTTAGATGCATATTCACATGGAAATGAAGTTTCTTTGGCATTCTGTGGACGTAAGGATACGTTCTGTAAGGAATTTCCGACAGTCTGTTCTTTGTCGTGAAGTGGAGGAAGTCAATTTGAAGCTTGTGATCACTGTCACCTGTTTCCATGTGGCGGTCACGCTGTGCATCTCTTTCGACCATTATTCTTGATAACTTGCCCCAAAATTGGACTTGTCAATGTGTTCTTTTGTGTTACTGTTGAAAACTGTTCTGTGACAGGGTCTTGGGTTTAGGCTTGCTTCAGAGAGGCTGGTGTCTGATTTATGACATCCTGTTGTCTTGTGGAATTTTTGTGCTCCTAATGTTTTAACCATGTTTTGACCAAATCTTAGATTGTCTGATTCGGTCTGATATCCTACAGTCGTTCTTGGCTTTCTTGACCTTTTGTACTTTGTAACAAGTGTGCCGTCTTCCTGAAGGCTGTATACACACTGGAGGCAAAAGCGTACCGCTATGGAATGACATTGATGTAATAATGAAGGGGTTTAGTAAGGTGCATCACAACGTTTGATCGACTGTGACCTGAAACTGTTTGCATTTATGTACTTTTGCATAAATGTCTGTTCTGAATGTGAAGTCCAATGCCCAAAGGATTTATTTGCTCAAAAAAATAAAAACAGCAGGGCATGTATTTCATTTAATACAGTGACCTGATGCATTTGCACAATCAAAATTATTAGGTCAAATTACAATGTAACCTACTTTAGGGCTATCTTATGAATATTCAATGATGTTTCATGTTGTTAGAATACACAATGAGAGTGTACATAATGGGACGGATGCTTGACTTTATTCACAAAGACACAATTATGGGCCCTACAGTTTTTGCATGTGTGTTGGCCTGTGTAGTATCAAGCCCCCCCCCCCCCCCATTCTGCCTATTCTACAAACACTGGTCTCATCCATCACTACATATCTGCAAACAATAATAATAATACTACTATAAAATAATATAACCCAAAAAAATCATTATACCAAATCCTCTCAACAGAATCATGACCAAAATATTCTTAGTATATATAAGAATTTTTTCTATAAAATGAAAATTCTATAACGAGGATAGGTGACTTTAATTTTTAAAAAGACATATGGCTTAGCTGTAGCTCTAATAATGTTTTTTTTTTTTTTTGTTCCCTGTTCAAGCTAGATTGCTTTAACAATAGAGTGAACAAATTGCATTTGACAGCCATAATTACTTAAACCGGCATTGTATGCAGAGGAAATAACGTGTTATATGATGCCCCTGATGAGCTGTTTTGCTTTCATAAAGCTTGGAAAATCCAAAGGGACTGAGGTTTCATTGAAGAGACTTGTGATGCTTTACCCGTCTTACCTATTTCATAAGATTACCCTCAGGAGCTACCATTTCAGAGAGCATGATTTCCACATGGTCTCTATTTGCTTTGGATTTATCTTCTCTTTCTCTGACGTGGCTAGAAGTCTGACACCTTAGACAACTTTATTTTTATTTTTCATGATATGAAAATGCAGAGGACACATTCTCCTTGAAATCTAGTTTGATATTTAACACGTTAATAATTTATTAAAAGGTGAAGTGTATAATATTTTTGATGATAAAATACTTTCTCCTGTCCCAGTTAAATATGCAGAGACAAATATTATATAACTAACAATTGGATGATAAATAACTAGTTTAACAATTAAAATGGCAATGCAATTTAACATGATCAATGCAATTACAACAACATGCATGGTCGTAAAACTTTCACTATTGACCATTTGCTAGTCCTTCTTCTATACTATAACTAAATAATTGATTTTCACAGTATGTTGCTGTGCTAATGGTGTAGAAATTACACACTAAACAGTTAAGTGAGTGGAATTCATTGTTATAAAAATTACTGTAGTAATTACAGTGGATAGCTGTACACGTGCAGAAGGAAGGAAAAAGAAGCCATTCACCTTATTAGAAGTCATCAGAATAACTTTGAAACTTGTATTTTAAGGTTTAAAAAAATGACAAACAATTGCTTTAACTTCAAACACCAAATTGCTTGGTCCGGTAAACATCTACTATCATTGCAAGTAATGCATTGTGTGGAGCAAGAGAGTATTTTTGTTTTGTAACTCGGCCATTTAAATTAAATGCGGCTCCTAATCGGTTCCTCATAATCTTGAGAATGAGAACTTAAAGCATATGGACAGACGCTGATGCACGTTCACACCCCCTCCTCAGGCCTGGTGCTATGTTACTGGCAGGACGAGGTGGAGGTAGACACTCATTCCATTAGTGCTGCCTCTGCAAATTCCAGCTAATTTCATACACATCAATACACATTAGCATACCACTCTGACACCGGCGTTCAGGAAAACACTGCACTCCAGAAAGAGACCATGAGGAATGGGAAGGTGTAATGGAGAAACAGAGAGAGAGTCAGGATAATATAAACTGATGATGCTTTTACAGTCTCTTTCATTAAATGCGTAAATAGACTGAAAACACATGATTGTAAATAACATGCCGGTAAAGAGACAGCTAATTAAGAGAGACTGTGATGAGGAGGGAGAACAGAGGAGGAAGGGTGAGGGATAAAACTGTTCGATTAACTTCACACATATCAAAGTGAACAGCTCATCTTCTCTGTTTACTTCAATCTGCATTTGTGCATTTACAGATTCACAGCATTAATTTGTGAGCTTGCATTTGCATGCATACATACTTTCTATCCTAAATTAATGTGACCTTAAAGTAACCTCAGATTTACACTCTCTTTTGCAGTCACTGGCGAGAGATACTGCAGAAACATTTTCAAAACATCTCTTCGAAATCATACTTTGATGATGGCTTGGCAGAACAGAAGGATGGCAGCTTCTGTGTCACACTTATCTCATGGCCACCATCTCAGTGGGAACTCTACAGTGTTATTATCAGTTTATCAGTTTATCTAACCAGCATCCATCATGATCATGCTGGCATAAAGTTTCGAAGCAACTGTTGAAAAGAAGGTTGAAAAACTGCACAGAATGACTTATGCTGTATTAAAAGCTTTGTTTGCTGTTGATCAATCCATCTAAATCATGAAATATAATACTAAAGTTGAAAAAATACTCAAATAAAATAATTAAAAGTGAATGGATGTTTAGGGTAAATTAGCGCTGAATTTGCATATAAGGAAAAATTAAATTATCATTCAATAACATTACATAGATAATTTAGCATAGCTTATTCTAGTAATAAGTAGTTATTATTATATTTAGCTCAGTCACAACAACACTTACAATATTAAATGGAATAATTAATTGGAATAAAAAACAAACATGGAAAAAAACACATTAAAAAGGTAGAAACTCTACTCAGACAAAGACAAAGAATGACAGTAAATAATTATGCAACTTCCCACAACTCCTACAGATTTTGCTCAAAAACCTACACAATAAATAAATAAACATGATCAATTATTGACAAAATAGCTAGATTTTTGGAAAAAAAAAAATATATGATATATATATATATAATATATAAAGTAGCTGCCCGCGATTAAAAGTTTAATCTAAATACATCTTTAACATGAATGTTTCGATTAAGTAATCCGAGTTAATCGGCAAGGTTATTGCAAATAAATTTGATTGTGAAAATACCCACAAAGATTTTTTTTTAAGCTCTCTTTGTGTTAAAATTAGAAAAGTATAAAGTAAGACATACCAATTGTAGCTATATCAATATTTATTTGATTCAAAACAAAAAAAAGGAAAAAACTACACTAACATTTAGGCTACACCGTCTTAACAAACTATGAAATTTAAAAGAAGATAATTTGAGAAACATCTAAGTATTGTTTGTTCATACAATGATGGTAACCAAAACAGCTTAGTTACCAACAGTCTTTAAAATACCTTATTTTATGTTCCACAAAAGACAGTTTTGAAACGACATGAGGGTGAGTAAATAATGACAGATTTTCATTTTTTTTGGGTGAACTATCCCTTTATTTTATTAGTAGTAGGAGTAGTAAGTAGTATTATAAATTATACTCTAAATAAGAAATAAATCTTGCCAGCAGGTGGCGGTAAATTTCATTCATTCATTTGATTCGTTCAAACTGCGGATTCATTCAGGAATGAAGTAAACTCTCTTTTTATGAATGGGTCTTTGAATCATTGATTCACACGATTTGTTCAAAGCGCGGATTCATTCAGAAACTAAACAACACTGCTGTGTTGCTCGGAGACGCACAATAATTCTGCTATGGCTTTAAAGGTAATTATGCTCTCTGCAAAATTTAGCAAAAATGTTGTGTTTAAAATATAACACTATATCAACTTCTTATTTACTAAACTGTTGTATAAAATCACATCTAAACTCATGATATTCGGGACAAAATCAGCACTCCTGTGATATTGCTCTCGCTGCTCATGTGATATTGCTTATCGTATGATATAAATATGAGACAAAAACACATACAGGGGCATTTTTGCACCAATGTCTTGAATTTTAGGGCATAACTGCATTGGAGTTGTTGTCCTGCATCATATTTTGTCAACAGTCAACTGTATGAAGGTTTTGGGGCATGTATATATCATATATATATATATAGATAGAGAGAGAGTACTGTAATATATATATATGTTTAGTAAAAAAAAAAAAATAATAAATAAGTCTATATATAGTAAAGAACTGAATGTGACCCTGGACCCCAAAACCAGTCATAAGTAGCACATGTATATATGTAGCAATAGCCAACAATACATTGAATGAGTCAAAATTATCCATTTTTCTTTTATATGCCAAAAATCGTTAGGATGTTAAGTAAAGATCATGTTCTATGAAGGTATTTTGTAAATGTCTTACTGTAAATATATCAAAACTTAATTTTTGATTAGTAATATGCATTGCTAAGAACTTAATTTGAACAATTTTAAAGGCAATTTTCTCAATATTTGGATTTTTTTGCACCCTCAAATTCCAGATTTTCAAATAGTTGTATCTCGGCCAAAAATTGTCCTATCATAACAAACCATACATCAATGGAAGCTTATTTATTCAGCCTTCAGATGATGTGTAAATCTCAATTTATGACTGGTTTTGTGGTCTAGGGTCACATGTATTCCACATGTATATGGAAGTGCACTTACTGACAGTAATAAAAAAAAGCCCATGAACAGGTTATTGCTGACAGGATAGTACATTCGCTAAGGCAAACGCAAAAATGATCATGCTATTATCTGTCAGAAATGATATCAACGCTATCAAAAACAGTAGCTTTTAACACTAGTACACAGACCTGTAGAACAAGTAGGTTACAGAATGAAATGAAATTTGAAAGCACTAGCCATGAAGAAGTCTAAGCTATTTCATTCGATGTTTAAATTTTCACAAAATCATGCTAAAACATTAATAAGAGCACTAGACAAAGTTAACATCTATATAGCAATGATTATTAATGAAAACTATAACAGTAATATACATTGTTGCATGATTAATAAACAACTGATAAAATTATCCACCCAAAGCATATAGTAAAATATTAACAAATTTTGATGCAATACATATGGTATAATTTAGTAGTGTTCATCCCTCCAAAACAGCGAAAACATCTTTCACAAACATCTAGGCTAAATGTCTGTGTCTTTTAAAGTGTTTAGTGTATATAATGAGTTGTATTTGTAGGGGTTATTATAGCACAATTCTTAACCCCACCCCAGACCTGGCTACAGGCATGGTCCTTGGTTCTTACTGTTTTTTTTGTTCTACTAATATCCCAGCTGAAGTGTAGTTACCATTCAAAAACTGTGAAAAATTTTCATAAGGGCCAGCAAAGTAAAAAGTGCATTGACACAGCATTTGTAATTATGGCAAGCTAATGTTAAATTGAGTTCCAGCCATCTGTACAACAGGTCAAGCACGGTGGTGCTGAGCAGGTGCTGTAGTGACAAAACGACTTATCTGCCATTATTCCACCTCACCATGATGGAACTCTAGAACTTTCCACTAACAGTCATGCTCCTGAGCAGCTACAGAAGGCCGGCTAGTGATTTGCCTAAGTGATATTGTCAGTATATTAGCGGTGGATGAAAAGGCAGACAGGAAATCGTTGAAGAGCGTGACGTGCAGGGCGATGGATGGCTAACGTAAGTTAGCGCGCTCCTTACTTTGCTGCTTTAAATTACAGCCACCCCTTAAAACAAGCCAGCCAGAACACATATCCATTAGCATAACAGCTTTGCACAAGTCAACACCTGGCAAGGTTTAAATATGCAGACTGTATGATGAATTACAAGCATGAAGGCTGTTTGCATGCTATTTCAGTATATCATTACCATAAGTGATCGCATTGTAAGGGAAAAATTCATATCACTAACAGTTAAGGTGATGGAAACAGGCAGGCATGAAGATAGCTTCAAGTGTTTTGACGGAAAGAGGTGCCTAAAGTGCAGGAACCTTTTGACTGCACAGATTTTACAATGCTCCTTGAGTCATTTGACCATATGCTGCAGATTATACTAAAACTCGCTCTAAAAGACCACAGGGCCTGTCTGCTCTTTTATAAAACCACAAAGGAAACTTCAGCTATGAGTATTTGAGTATATTTATACACACACTACAGTGATTTATATCTCAGCTGGACCCTTGCTTTTACAACAACAAAACCCACAGTTTGGGTTGCTGACTGTTATTTATTTTTATTTTTTTTCTGTGTTATGACATCTGAGTGTAATGAATTATCGAAAGAAAAAAATGTAGGATGAGGACTGGTTCTGTGCATCAGTTGTTAACTGGATTGTAAAATGTGAGCATTGCACTCAAAAATGAAGGCAGGTGAATGCGAGCTTGCAAGAGTTTAGATGGACAAAACGATTGGAGAAGTCCAGAGTCATTTTCACCGGAAAGTCCAGTTACATTTTAAATACATTTTGAAAAATTAAAAAAGGAAACAGATGATCTGTTATAAAGATCTATATTATGTGTTTAGAAAATGGACTGAATTGAATTTTCATTGATGCTGACTTTACTGTTTTTACTTCAACATACACTCAAAATTTTCCTTTTTGACTCTTTCCAGTCATATTGACCTTCATCAACCCATCAGATAAAACAGTCCATGGTAAAGAATGTCAGTATGTACATCAAAAACAGAAGGATCTTGAAAACAGAGGATACTCTACAGAAGTTCAAGGCTGAGGCTTACAGTCATTTCACTGCATTCACATATTCACTTTCTTTATGAAAAAAAGACACACACACACACAAACATTCAAACAGAATAAACCTGTTCCCCCGCAGTGTGCGGTTAATGGAAGAGAACATTCACACAATCCAAACAGACTTCCAGGTCCAAACAGACAGAGAGCTCTCTCGGGAATCGGCACTTCAAATTGTGGCTTCCCACAAATGGAGAAAATCTCATTGACGGACACTTTAAAACAGGCAAAGCACTTTCTGAGCTCCATGTTTACAATGTGAAACGCCTGGGGAGATGGAACGTTGCAGGAAGATAGACTTTTATTCTACAATGCGTCGTTTCCCATGAGATAGCCGTCCACACATTCAAAGGTGAGAAGGAGAGCAAAAGAGAGTGAGAGCTTTTGCACACTATGTGATATTAAATGTGTGGGGGAGCCCACTAGCAAACCAGTGTAGGAGGTACGAGTCGTAAAAGAAAGGAGCTCATTCAAATGCTTGATATAAATATGTGGACACTTTTTGAAACAGAACTGCTGATATATATATTTTTTATGGCATGCGTGAAAGGAATTATGCCATGCATAAGGATGAACAAGGCATACATTAGCAAGCCGAGTGAGGAGCACTAGTGCACACGTGAGGCAGAGCCGAGATTAGCAGGCGACCGTTTACCGCCTAATGCAAAGTTTAATTATAAAGCAGCTCCATTTGTTCCGTGTTCCATGCTTTGCGTTCCACTCATTAGCCAGGTAGATGAAGGTAAATTAACGGAACGATAAACAGGCACAAACATGCCAGTAAACATCCCTAGCCTGAGCATATTTTAATGGAGTACCAGGAAGAGTAAAGCAGACAGGAGAAGTGCCATTGGAAGCCCTCCAAAAAGAGTTTAGTCACCATGGTGATTCCGTATAGCGCTCTGATCGAGGAGTGTGAATTTTTAAATGAAACAGCGGATGGTTGCAGTCAAAAGCTGAGTTTTGCGATGCTCATAACCATAGCACCCAGCTAAAATAGGTTTACCTGACACATCTGTTCCAAATAAACCTGGCAGGGTCATCTTCCTGAAACAGATGTAATGCTGCAACTCTCCAGAGCTAATTGTAGACTAAGAGGATTGGGTGTAATGGACACAGAGAAGAATGTATGCATGCTGAGTAGCTTGAGGTTAGGCTGATGAAAACTATACATTTTATTATAAGCTTTACTAGCGTGATGAGTTTTTGGTGTGATTGTTTTGTTTTGTTGCATGTGCAACATACTGAAACGTGGCTCTACCTATTTTTGAAAAACTCCAAAAACGTACCTATACGTACAGTTCACTGCACTTTTCAACTGCTAAATCAACACTAGTGTAAGTAAAACAACTTTTATTCCTGTTCACAATATCATTACAGTGGGAGATTATAAATGAATCAACACTTGTTTTCACATGGTTCTTTCCACAATACTATGTTATTAGGCAAGGCAAGGCAAGTTTATTTGTATAGCACATTTCATACACAATGGTAATTCAAAGTGCTTTACATAAAAAAAAATAAAAAAAAAAATCACAACAAAAAAAAAAGGAATTTAAAAACTTTGAAAATTATTTTTTTTTAAAAATTTGATTTAAGAGGTTTAAAATGAATTTAAGAAAACGATTATACATATAATATAGTGCAATCAGTTCGGACATCGCACAATGCTCATTCAATAAATGCACAGCTAAACAGATGAGTTTTGAGTCTGCATTTAAATGTGACTAATGTTTTAGCACATCTGATCTCTTCTGGAAGCTGATTCCATCTGCGGGCGGCAAAATAGCTAAAAGCAGATTCCCCTTGTTTTGTGTGAACCCTTTGGACTCGATCCTAATGATCTGAGTGGTCTGTTAGGTTTATATTCAGTGAGCATATATGCTATATATTTAGGTCCTAGGCCATTAAGTGACTTATAAACGAGTAAAAGTACTTTAAAAACAATCCTAAATATAACTGGAAGCCAGAGTAAGGACCCGAGGACTGGTGTAATATGCTCAGATTTTCTGGTTCTAGTCAGAATTCTGGCAGCAGCGTTCTGGATGAGCTGCAGCTGTCTAATGGTCTTCTTGGGAAGGCCGGTGAGGAGACCATTACAATAGTCCACCTGCTGGTGATAAAGGCATGAACAAGTTTCTCCAAGTCTTGACTGGAAACAAAAAATCTAATTCTTGAAATGTTTTTGAGATGATAGTATGCTGATTAGTTACAGCTTTGACATGACTACTGAAACTCAGGTCTGTCTCCAGAATCACACCAAGAATCCTGACTTGATTTTTAGTTGTTAGACCCCTAGAGTCAAGGTATGCATTCACTTGAGAACTTCATCTTTGTTTTCAAATCCAATGACTTCAGTTTTCTCCTTGTTTAAATGAAGAAAGTTCTGGCACATCCAACTGTTAATTTCATCAATGCATGGCAGAGGGAGTCAATGGGGCTGTAGTCATTTGGAGATACGGCTAGGTAAATCTGGGTATCATCTGCCTAGCTGTGATAGGCAATTTGGTTCTTCCTCATTATTTGACTTAGTGGGAGCATATACAGGCTAAACAAGAGTGGTGCAAGAACTGAGCCTTGTGGGACTCCGCATGTCATGGACGTCCACATAGACTTATGCTCTCCTATCCTCACATAATAACCTCTCCCTTCTAAATATGACCTGAACCATTTAATTACCATCCCAGAAAGCCCGACCAAGTTTTCCAGTCTCTCTAGTAGTATGTTATGATCGACATTGTCAAACGCAGCACTGAGATCTAGTAGTACCAGCACTGATATTTTGCCAGATTCAGAATTTAAGCGAATATCATTCATTATCCTAATGAGCGCTGTCTCTGTACTGTGATGCGGTCGGAAACCAGATTGAATTGTCCAGGTATCCATTTGAGTTTAAGTATTTGTTAAGCTGATTAAAGACTACCTTTTCAATAAACTTTCCTATAAAAGGAAGATTTGATATTGGTCTATAGTTGATCAATATGGTGTTATCAAGATTTCTCTTTTTCTGAAGGGGTTTAACAACTGCAGTTTTCCGGGAGTTTGGAAAAGTCCCAGAAAGAAATGAGACGTTCACCACTTCTAAGAGATCTGCTTCCAAACAGTTAAGCACCCCTTTGAAAAAATATGTGGGAAGTGTGTAAAGATAGCAGGCTGACGATTTAAGGTGCTGTACTATTTCTTCCAAAAATTTGCTATCAATTTCTTCAAAAGCAGACATAGTATCTTTTTTTGATATTGTGGTCGAATATGTCTCACCTCTGCCATAACTTGGGGATGTGCTAATCGCCTTCCTGCTATTATTGATCTTCTCAGAAAAGAAGAAAGCAAACTCAATGCATTTGCTGTCAGAGACCATTTCACTGGCAATCTGACTTGGGGTATTTGTCAGTCTCTCAAAAGTAGCAAAAAGAGTGCAAGTGTTGTTCAAGTTACTGTTTATAAGGTTTGAGAAGAATGACTGTCTAGCTTTGCCTAGTTCCACATTGAAAGTACGAAGGCTGTCTTTATATATGCTATAGTGTATTTCAACTTTCGTCTTCCGCCACATCCGCTCAGATTTCTGCATTGTCTTTTCATACTCTGAACTGCTGTTGATTTTCTCCAAGCTGATTTCTGTCTGCCAGTCTTCCTGCTGACTTTCAAAGGAGCAATGTCATCAATAACATTCTTAACTTTTGAGTTAAAGGAATCAAGGAGAAGATCAACAGAGTCTGCAGAAATGCTTGGTGTTAAAGATATAGCCTCCATAAATAGCACAATAGTGTTTTCGTTAATGCATCTCTTTCCAACAGAGACAGATCTAGATTCAGTGGTAAAAGAGATCAATATATCAAAGAAAATACAAAAGTGAACAGATAGCGCTACGTCCTCAATAACAATGGATGAAATGTTTAGACATCTACTGATGATTAAATCTAGAGTGTGTCCAAGATTGTGTGTGGGTTCATGCACATGCTGAATCAGGTCAAAAGTATTTAGAACAGTTATAATTTATTTTGTAGTTTTGTTTTCTGCATTATCTATGTGAATATTAAAATCCCCTGCAATAGCAAAACAGTCAAACTCTGAGGAAATCATTGATAGCATTTCTGTGAACTCTTCAACACAGGCTGGAGAGTATTTTGGAGGCCTGAAAATAACGATAAACAGAATGTGTGGAGCACCTTTCAACACAATCCCTAGATATTCAAAAGACAAGTACTGACCAAATGACACTTGCTTGCATTGATAGACATCTTTAAATAGCGCAGCTACACCTCCATCTCAGAACAGTCCTGCAAACATCTGAAAAGTTATGTTAGAGGGGCTGTTTCATTGAGGACCGTTGCACTGCAGCTGTCTTCTAGCCATGTTTCATTTAGAAACATAAAATCCAGGTTGTTTGTGGTTATTAAGTCATTGATTAGAAATGATTTATTTTTTAGTGAGCGAATGTTTAAAAATGCTAACTTGATGGCATTGCATTTTGTCTCAACAGCAATATTAGTTTGATGCATAACAGGCCGCAGATTAGATGAGTCAGCCGTACGGCTTGAGAAGGCCTTAGACTTTCTATCACGTGATAAAACAGAAATAGAGAAAACTACAGGCACACTGGGTTCCCGCTTGTTCTGTAAACATTTGTGAATGTTGCTGCTATTATAGCGGGGACCCGACACATATCACTGAGAGCTGTTATCAGTTGTTTTTGGTTCACCTACAGCAGATGGAGGGTTTGGGCCCTGGCGTTGTGGCAGCGGCCGGAGAGCTCTCACAGGAGGAGGAGGACGAGCTGGGCACACAGGCTTTGGTGGTTGGGGGGCCTGCCGTTGTTTTAGTTGATATCTGGGGGCTTGCAACAAAAGAGTGGGAGAGTCTGGTCCCAACATAAACCAGTTCCTCCATTTTCTGTAAGAAGCTTAGAAGTGGAGATGTTGAAGAGAGGGATAATGTGTCTGGTGAGACGGGCTGTGGCTCTGTTGTTTCCGGTGACTGAAATATGTTGTCCTGGCTTCCCTTACTGTTTTCCAGCAAGTCGTCCTTGGATGCTGAGTCTTGGAGCTGTTCTGATACGTCCCAGTCTGTCTGTGATGAGCTCTGTGGGCAGGGATCAGCCGTGATGTCCATGAGCAGTGGTTGTTTTGGCTGCGTGGTCTTATCAGTGTCCTTGTGGGATGTGTCAACCACACGATGACTCAGAAACTGATATGAAGTCCTGTCGTCACTCATAATTTGTCCAGGTGTGTGTGTGCCATTCAGGTTGAGTAGTTTGGCACACACTACTGAAGGATGACGGCTGGAGAAGTAGATGTTGTCCTTTAGCACTCTTGCACCAAGTTTGTTTAGGTGGAGGCCATCCAGTTTAAACAGTTGTCTTATGGCCCCAGAAAAGATTAAAGTTGTCGATGAAATTCACTCCTTTTATATTGCAAGATCGTTGTAGCCATGTGTTCAGCCCAAGCAAAGTGAAAACATATTAGTTCCTCTTGCTGGGAGTGGCCCACAGATGAACGACTGAACTTTAAGTCTTCAAAGAGTTCACTGAAGTCCTTCTTAAAGAGTTCTGACTGCTCTTTCCGAATATAATTCTTCCCCACATGGATGATGATTCAATTAGCGGTCTTGTGCTTCATTAGAATGTTCCGAAGTCCCCTGTTCACATCAGAAATGGTTGCTTGAGGAAAGCAGCATGTTGTTGAATTTCTGCTACTGATGTTTCTGATAATAGAGTCGCCCACTATCAGAGTCCTGGGCTCGGTTGTGCTCTGAGCTGAAAGCCGCTGTCTGCTCGACCTTGAGCGTCTGTAAGTAGCGATGTTAGCTGCTGGCTGATACGATCCATGTTCAATCACATTTGAGGATTCCTCACCCACATTCATTAATGCTTAAAATCTGTTCTCAAGATGTATAGGGGATGGTAGAATACCAGTATTCACAAGCCTTGTCATAGCCGAATCTGGGGTAGAGGATGCTACGGCAGCAATACGAGAAACTCGTGACAATCTGATGTCTCTACTGCCTTTGGGTCTCGCTCACTGTTTGTGCCATCGATTAGTGTGACAATCAGTTTCAGCATGTTTCTCTACACTTGGTATAAACTGTTGAGATTCAATAGATTCACAGGACTCAACGGCTGTATGCTGATGGGGTCCATGACGACGGTCTGCTGAGTGTTCTGCCTGTTTTGGAAATCCAGCAAGTAACTTTGTTTCAAGAACCGTAATCCTTTGTAGAAGTTTGCAGTAGTTCATGCAGCAAGTAGATTCAAAAGGAGGCATTTTCTTTCTCTTCTGTTTGAATGTGGGCAGCTGTGATTTCCCTTCTCCGGAATGTAAGCTGCTGGCAGTGAGAGGCAAAAGTCTTCTTTTTCGTTTTTTTTGCTTGTCGTTTTTTTTGTTTGTTTTTTTGGTGGGGTGGTTTTTTTTTTTTTTTTTTTTTTTGTTTTTTGTTTTTTCTTTTTTTTTTGGTGGTGGTATTATTCCGTCCCAGAGCGTTTTTAGTTGAGTGTGTGTGCCAAAAATATGTGTTGAGCCCTGTGCTGATCGGCTGAAGTAAAAATCTTAGAAAAATCAAAGAAAAGTACAGAAATAGGGAGCAAAGTGCAGAGCAGTAAGCAAAAACGTCCGAACGGTAGCGAAGCCGGAAGCGGAAAATTATTTACCATTGTAAATAATTTGTAGACTAATATGTTTGCGTCACATAAGCAACTCGATATGTAGGGCTTAATAAAGTAGTAAGCTTGCTTGGTAGCTCACCTGGTACAGCATTGTACTTGTGATGTGAAGCGCTCAGATACGAGTCCAGTTAAAGAAGAATCACGACAAAAGAGATCAAACACTTGTACAAACAAGTACACTCTTAAAAATAAAGGTGCTTCACGATGCCATAGAAGAACCTTTTTGTCTAAATGGTTCCATAAAGAACCTTTAACATCTGAAGAACCTTTCTGTTTCACAAAAGGTTCTTCGTGGCGAAAGAAGGTTCTTCCGATTATAAAAAGGTAAGAAAGAGATGGTTCTTTAAAGAACCTTTGACTGAATGGTTCTTTGTGGAACCAAAAATGGTTCTTCTATGGCATCGCTTGAAGAACCTTTTGAAGCACCTTTATTTTTAAGAGTGTACATTGGATCAGCAAACACATTCCAGAATGGAGCGACATTAAGCAGTTAAACTGTCAGAGGATCCTACAGGATCTCTAAACTGTACACCACTTTGTTTGTGTCACTCAGCATGCACCATGTGTTTGCTAAGCTGTACAAGTTAATCAATTATCAACATTGAGCATGTGATACATTGTTTCCTGTTTCTCTAATTCCTGTGCAAATTAATTTATACCAACAGTAAGCGCACTGTATATTTGCTGCTTTGATTCGAGAGTTAGTATTGGCTAATTTAACCATAATTAGATCAAAACACACTGAGGGGGCCACTACCATGGGTGATCCCATACACCACTGGTTTTGAAGGGACTGGGGCTTATCTAATTTACCAGCTAAGTCTACTGAAAATGAGCTTAATGGCTAATACCTTTATTTGCTGGTATTATTATTGCTAAAGTGTTTAAAAAAAGCTATGTTGGTGGTCTGTGGATGTAAAGAATTTCAGATCTTGAAGATGTATACAGTACAAGTTCCAGTCACTTATATCTCTCAGCCACATCTTTACAATCCAGCTATCCATACAGCTTTCAAGAGCTGTATTTTTCTCCACCGGCCTCTCCCTCCTTCATTATTAGTATGAAAGGAATAAACGGCTTGTGGGCGTTAGCACTCCAGGCTAGCATCCGCTCATGCTCGACCAAACAGTCTGATAACAAAAAACAGACAGCACACGTGTGAAGATTGATGTGCCCCTTACAGTTCTCTGGTTTCAAAATGTGGATGCTGACAGTAATTTATGCGACTAATAAATGCATTGGGAAAAACATAATAAAAAAAAATAATAATAATAGAGGCAAATATTGAAGTGTGTCGACTTTGTCCACCACAAAGGATGCCATTGTCCTTTTTTCTTTTTTTTTTTTGGTGGCGAAGAGTTGTCTCCAGCTGGCATGTCGGGGACGGAAAGTATTCGACCCCCTTAACAGTTTTAACTCTTTGTTATATTGCAGCCATTTGCTAAAATCTTTTAAGTTAATTTTTTTTCTTCATTAATTTACACACAGCACCCCATTTTGACAGAAAAAAACAGAATTGTTGACATTTTTGCAGATTTATTAATAAAGAAAAACTTAAATATCACATGGTCTTAAGTATTCAGACCTTTTGCTGTGACACTCGTATATTTAACTCGGGTGCTGTCCATTTTTTTCTGATCATCCTTGAGATGGTTCTATCCTTCATTTGAGTCCAGCTGTGTTTGTTTATACTGATTGGACTTGATTAGGAAAGACACACACCTGTCTATATAAGACCTTAAAGCTCACAGTGCATGCCAGAGCAAATGAGAATCATGAGGTCAAAGGAACTGCCTGAAGAGCTCAGAAACAGAATTGTGGCAAGGCACAGATTTAGCCAAGGTTACAAAAAAATTTCTGCTAAACTTAAGGTTCCTAAGAGCACAGTGGCCACCATAATCTTTAAATGGAAGACGTTTGGGACGACCAGGAACCCTTCCTAGAGCTGGCCGTCCGGCAAAACTGAGCTATCGGGGGAGAAGAGCCTTGGGGAGAGAGGTAAAGAAGAACCCAAGATCACTGTGGCTGAGCTCCAGAGATGCAGTCGGGGGATGGGAGAAAGTGGTAGAAAGTCAACCATCACGGCAGCCCTCCACCAGTCGGGGCTTATGGCAGAGTGGCCCGACGGACCTCTCCTCAGTGCAAGACCATGAAAGCCTGCATGGAGTTTGCTAAAAAAAAAACACCTGAAGAACTCCAAAATGGTGAGAAATAAGATTCTCTGGTCTGATGAGACCAAGATAGAACTTTTTGGCCTTAATTCTAAGCGGTATGTGTGGAGAAAACCAGGCACTGCTCATCACCTGTCCATTACAGTCCCAACAGTGAAGCATGGTGGAGGCAGCATCATGCTGTGGGGATGTTTTTCAGCTTCAGGGACAGGACGACTGGTTGCAATCGAGGAAAGATGAATGCGGCCAAGTACAGGGATATCATGGACAAAAACCTTCTCCAGAGTGCTAAGGACCTCAGACTGGGCCGAAGGTTTACCTTCAACAAGACAATGACCAAAAGCACAAAGCTAAAATAACGAAGGAGTGGCTTCAACTCTGTGACTGTTCTTGAATGGCACCGCCAGAGCCCTGACTTAAACCCAATTGAGTTAAGTCAAGTCAAGTCACCTTTATTTATATAGCGCTTTTAACAATACAGATTGTGTCAAAGCAACTGAACAGCATTAATTAGGAAAATAGTGTAATTAATGCAAAATTACAGTGGTATACACTCAATTTTCAGTTAAAGGCAGTTTCATCATTGAATTCAGTGATGTCAAAATCCAGCTCATTTTAAATAGTATCTTTGCAATCAAGTCAAAGATAATCGCTGGAAATGAAGTGTCCCAACTAAGCAAGCCAGAGGCGACCGCGGCAAGGAACCAAAACTCCATCGGTGACAGAAGGAGAAAAACCTGGGAGAAACCATGCTCGTCGGGGGGCACCCCCCCCCCCCCCTGTTTCTTCTCTGACCAGACGAAACCAGCAGTTCAATTCCAGGCAGAAATTAGAAATTAAGTTTCTACAATATTTAGTGGTAGATTATCAGTGGTGACTCAGTTAATGTACAATATGGCAGAAATGTACGGAAAAATCAATTAAGACGTAATAAAACAGACGATGAACAATATAAACAGCAATTATTATATGATGCAATCAAAAACTTATAGCAAAATTTGGTAGTTCAGTATGTTGTTTCAGGGTTGGCATCATATGTGGGCCTCTGAGGGGTGCATCACCTATTCTCAGGGTTTGGATCCAGACTTGACGTTGTGTAAATCTGTTACCAGGGATGTAATCCCGTGGCAAAGAACAGAGAAACAAATACAAACATAATAGCGTAGCTGCTGTTCCAACCCACCACCCACAACCAAGCACAATTGATTTGTTTAACCCAAGCTAAAGAATAATAATGTGTATTTGATTAGATATAACTGCAGTAAACGATTATGAGATGCATTATTTGAATGCATGGCCAAAGAGATGTGTCTTTAATCTAGATTTAACAGAGAGAGTGTGTCTGAACCCCGACCGTTATCAGGAAGGCTATTCCAGAGTTTGGGAGCAAATGCGAAAAAGATCTACCTCCTTTAGTGGACTTTGCTATCCTAGGTAATACCAAAAGTCCAGAATTTTGCGACCTTAGGAGCGTGATGGATTGTAGAGTGGTAGAAGACCAGTCAGGTACGCAGGAGCTAACCCATTAAGAGCCTTATAAGTAATAATATTTTGTAACTGATACGGACTTAATAGGTAGCCAGTGCAGAGACTGTAAAATGGGGGTAATATGATCATATTTTCTTGAACTGGTAAGGACTCTAGCCACTGCATTTTTGACTACCTGTAGCTTGCTTATTGAGGATGCAGGACAACCACCTAGCAGTGCATTACAATAGTCCCGTCTAGAGGTCATGAATGCACGAACTAGCTTTTCTGCATCAGAAAAAGTTAACATGTTTCGTAGCTTGGCAATGTTCCTAAGATGGAAGAATGCTGTTTTTGTAAAATATGATTTTCAAAAGACAAGTTGATATCTAATATAACACCCAGATTTTTGACTGTAGAGGAAGTAACCGTACATCCGTTTAGTTGCAAATTGTAATCCAAGAGATTCTGTCTTTTGGTCCAATAATTAATATTTATTGAATTTAATAGGAGAATTTATTGGTCATCCAATCTTTTACATTTGTAACACACTCCGTTAGCTTAGATAATTTCGAAATTTAATCTGGTCTTGTTGAGATATATAGTTGAGTATCATCGGCATAACAGTGGAAACTAATCCCGTATTTTCTAATAATATTACCAAGGGGCAACAAGTATATCGAAAATAGCAGAGGACCTAGGACAGATCTTGTGGCACTCCATATTTTACTGGTGATAATTGAGTTGACTCCCCATTTAAATGAACAATGTGTTAGCGATCGGACAGGTAGGATCTAAACATTCTTAAAGCCTGCCCTTGAATACCTGTTAGTTTTGTAATCGATCTATGAGTATGTCTTGATCTATAGTATCGAATGCAGCACTCAAGTAAAACTAGCAATGAGACACAACCTTGGTCTGACGCAAGAAGCAAGTCAATTGTAATTTTAACAAGTGCAGTTTCTAAGCTATGGTGGGGCCTGAAACCTGAAATTCTTCATAGAGATCATTTTTTCAGGAAGGAGCACAATTGAGCAGACACAACTTTTCTAAAATTTTAGACATAAAAGGAAAATTTTAAATGGGTCTGTAATTTGCAAGTTCTTTAGGATCTAGTTGTGGTTTCTTAATAAGAGGCGTAATAACCGCCAGCTTGAATGTTTTTGGGACGGGACCTAAAGACAACGCCGAGTTAATAATATTGAGAAGCGGTTATTCTGCTACAGGTAACAACACTTTCAATAATTTAGTGGGTACAGGATCTAACAGGAATGTTGTTGGTTTAGATGCAGTGATAAGTTTATTTAGCTCTTCATGTCCTATAGCTGTAAAGCACTGCAGTTATCTTTTGGTGTGTAGGATATCAGGACGACAGACAATCTAAGATTTGGTCAAACATTAGGAGCACAAAAATTCCACAGAGGCCCAAGACAACAGGATGTCATAAATCAGACCCGAGCATTAGCCAGGCTGAAGCAAGCCTAAACCCCTCTGTCACAGAACAGTTTCAACATTAACACAAAAGAACACATCGACAAGTCCAAGGAGATTGTCAATTTTGGGCAAGTTATCAAGAATAATGGTCAAAAGAGATGCACAGCGTGACCGCCACATGGAAACATGTGACAGTGATCACAAGCTTCGGATTGATTTTCCCTCCACCTCACGAGACAGAACAGACTGAAATTCCTTATGAGAGACATCTTAACCTCTGGTCTTCACAGAACACGTCCTTATGTTCAGAGAATGGCACAGAAACTCCATTTCCATGTAAATATGCATCTAAATGACACTAAAAGGACCTGAGCAAATAATAATTTTCTATGTAACCCACATGTGACTTATCAGGTCTTAATCATTTATTGTGTGTATTTTTAATAACTATTGAATAGTTTAAGAATTGTTATTCATGTTTAGTATGTGTGTGTTTTAATCTTCATGCTTGAAACGTTTATTCTAATCACTTCGTTGTCAAAAGTATCATATTCTTGTTATAGAAATCAAGTCCAAAATTATACTCTGCAAGAGTGGGAAAACTCGGACCATGTGAATGATGAGATAACAGTTGATTTATGAATGGGGAGGAGGAATATACAAAACACCCCGAGCAAACACGACATCTAATTGGTCAAAGCACCATTTGGGGTGTGTTAAACAGCCCGGTTTAAATACTAGAAACACCATCAAATCACCCTCTTCGCTTTTAGCTCTTCGCTCTTGGTTCTCTTGGTTCTCTTGGTTCTCTTCTTCAACACCCTTCTTACTCTCCTCTTTTTAGGGATAGCTTTGAGCTATGCTTTAAATCATGCTTCTTTAGTTTTGACCGTGCTCTGGCTTATACGCCATCTCCTCCAAAACCATGAGGAAAAACGCCACCTAGTCTCGTCAAACTTCACTTCTATTCTTTAGTTTGTTTTATTCCGTTGAGAGTTTGTGTTTTGAGTAAGTTTGCCGAACCCGCATCTCCCAAAAGAGTGCTGGCTAAAATTCAACACTGCGCACAGCTCGCGTCGCAGCCAACGCCCAAACCACTGGCTTCCAAGACGAACCTCAGCCAATAGCAAAGGGGAAACCCCTTTCGGAGGACAAGGTAAGGGGAACCCCCAACGAATGCAAGTACCTCCAGCTGAAATGGTGCATTTAATATATATTTTAACCTCATTGAGGAACTCAATGCGAGGGTTAATTAAGTGATTGATGGTTTTTCAGATCTATGCAATTGCACATATTTCTGTAAACTTTGGATTTCACATTTTCATTCTCTTAAAACTAATTATTTCCTCACTTTCTCTCTTTCTGAAAACTTGTGTGAACGCGTGTGTTCATGTGTTAGATTAGTTATATGTCTTAGATTTATCCAATAAAACCTTATTTATATTGAAAAGAGAAGTATCTCGTGTTTGTGCGCACAAGTTAATGTCTTAAACTGCCGACCTTGTTACCGTGCTAATTAATAGTGTTTTCACTATATTTTGGATATAAATATCCATTGCAGAATTGATGTCATACGGCTCGTTCAATGACTCGCTGGCCGTCTCAGTGATCAGCCGTTAAACAGCGATTCTGTCCAAATTCCCTTACATATTAATGGTGGAGATCCCTTTAAAATCTTAAATGATTCCCTTTGAGCTAAATTATTGACCTGTTTCCCTTACAGGTGCGATGAATGAAGTTAAAGTATTATACGCTGTAGAATCTACATTTGTTATTTTATTTCTAATGTTATCTATTTTATCAGTGAAGAAAATCATAAAGTCATTACTATTAAACTGTAAGTGAATATTTAGATCGGGTGGAGTCTGGTTATTTGTTAATAGCCACTGTGCTAAATAAAAACCTAGGATTGTTTTGGTTATTTTCTATGAGTATGTGGATATGCTCGGCCCTGGCAGCTTTTAAAGCATGTCTATAGCTGGACATACTGTTTTTCCATGCAATTCTTAAAAACTTCCAAGTTAGTTTTTCTCCATTTGCGCTCAAGACTACAAGTTTTTTTCTTGAGAGAAGGGGTATTACTGTTGTACCATGGCGCAGTACGTTTTCTCTAACCTTTTTCAATTTGATAGGGGCAAAAGCTTCTAATGTATTAGAGAAGATAGAGCCCATGTTGCTAGTTATTTCGTCTAGTTCACGTGTACTTATTGGTACACAGAGCAGTTGAGATAAATCAGGGAGGTTATTTGTGAATCTGTCTTTGGTGGATGGAACAATAGTTCTGCCCGGACGATAACGCGGAGCCATATAGTTAATATTAGTAATACGCAGCATGCACGATACAAGGAAATGGTCAGTAACATCATCACTTTGAGGTACGATATCTATATCAGTAAGATCAATTCCAGCGATATAATTAAATCTAGCGTAGGATTAAAACGATGAGTGGGCCCGGTGAAGTTTTGCTTGACTCCAAAAGAGATTATAAGGTCAGTAAACGCAAGTCCTAATGCATCATTTGTATTATCAACGTGACTATTAAAATCTCCGACAATTAGCACTTAATCAACAGTAACCAATAGGTCTGAGAAGAAATCTGCAAATTATTTTAGGAAATCTGTATACGGCCCTGGTGGTCTATATACAGTAGCCAGAGCAAGAGATACGATAGATTTCTTTTGCATATCTGACAGTGTAACATTAAGCATTAGTATTTCGAATGAGTTAAACTTGTATCCTGTCTTCTGAGTAACATTGATAATATCCCTATATATTGTTGCAACACCGCCACCACGGCCAGTCTGACGGTGCTCATGCTTATAACAGTAGCTTGGTGGATTAGACTCATTTAGACCAATATAATCAATATAATCAACCAGGTTTCAGTCAAGCAGAGTACATAAAAACGATTATCTGTGATCATTTCATTTACAAACTGCTTTGGGCCTCTCCCCGAGAGTGATCTAATGTTTAGGAGCCCGAACTTTAAAAATTGTTTTTGTTCATTCATTTAATTTTTTTTTTGGTTTAATCACGATCAGATTTTTTCTAGATCCTGCATTAAACTTATATTTTGACCTCACTATTCGGGGAAAAGACACAGTCTTTATAGATTGTACAGAGCAAGTACTTCTATCATTTAAGCGGGTAGAACAAAAGTAATCAGGGCAGTTATTTGAGATTTGGCTTACTAGTCATATGGAGTGCAGCGTCCTGGAGATGTTGTCCGACGTGAGCTCCACTCACACTCTGCTAGGGTGCAGGCCATCAGAGCGAAAAAGCCTAGGACGCTCCCAGAAAAAAAATCAAATTATTAACAAAGAGCAGTTTCTGGTCTTTACACCATGACAATAACCATTCATTTAAAGCAAAAAAGCCTACTGAACTTTTCGTGTCCATTGTCGATACGTGGGAAGCGGTCCTGACAAGATGATCGTCGTCGTGGGCGATGTGCAGCACACCGTCTCGATCAGGCTCCTGAAGTCCATCTTCAGTGTCTCCGTCTGCCGCAGCTTGGTGTCGTTAACCCCCGCGTGAAGCACGACCGCTCCGGGGCTCTAGTCGCCCTTCAGGATCGCGGGTATCTGCGCAGAAACATCGAGAACACGAGCAACAGGGAAAAAGTGTGTATGCACTTTACCTTCAGCTAACGTAGAACGGACATGCCGGACGATGGAGTCTCCAATGATCACAGCATCGCGTTCCGTCTCACGGAGAGGAGCGAAGCAGTTCCAGGTGGAGATCTCGAAGACCGGAGGCGGCGGAGGGGGAGAGGTCGTTGCCCGGGATCTGGCTCGCGTCTTCCGCTGCGGCTGCACCCAGGGTCCGTGGTGTCCCGGCGCCGGAGTGAAGGAGATCTGGGAAGATCGCGTCCTGGGTGCACCGGGCCTGTGCAGAGAAACACACGGAGTAGAGGTGGTGGGATAGTTAGCAGCGCGCTGTATACTTACCTCGGACTTGTGAGCGTCAGCCTGGGATGTTTCCAGCGCGGTTCTCCGCGCTCTCAGCTGGATCTGCTTTGCCACCAGGCCCCGGATCTGCTTCTCCACAGCCTCCAGCTCGACCTGCACCGAATGCAGCACGAACGTGGTTTTTTTTTCCTTTTTCATCTGCACTCAAAGGTAGACACACATCCGCTATTAAAGCAAGTAACAGTGAGTAAAAAAATGTGTGTGAATAGAGTATTAGTAATTTAAGCGAGATTAGCGGCAACCACGCTGGCGAGGCTAGCGGGCTATTTGCTAATAGCGGACTCAGGAAATCAAAATAAAACTAGTGATAAGGTGCTCTGGTTGTTTTTGTTGTAGAATACGATAGGAGATATATTCACACGTTATAGAACTGAAAAGGATGGTGTATAAAATTGATTTTAAGATAAAAAATGGGACGACAAAGAATTAACTTGACGGAGCTCAAACTCAAACCACACGGCAGCAACAAACAGGAAGTGAGTCGGCATCTGGAGAGGACCTAAAAATGGCTGTCCACCAACGTTTACCATACAACCTGACAGAACTGGAGCGGATCTGCAAGGAGGAATGGCAGAGGATCCCCAAATTCAGGTGTGAAAACTTGTTGCATCTTTTCCAAAAAGACTCATGCTGTATTAGATCAAAAGGGTGCTTCTACTAAATACTGAGCAAAGGGTCTGAATACTTAGGACCATGTGATATTTCAGTTTTTCTTTTTTAATAAATCTGCAAAAATTTCAAAAATTGTGTTTTTCTGTCAATATGGGGTGCTGTGTGAACATTGAGGGAAAAAAATTAACTAAATGATTGTAGTATCAGACTGCAACATAACAAAATTGAAAAAATTTAAGGGGGTCTGAATACTTTCCGTACCCACTGTATATACACACACACACACACACACAGTTTATTCTACTTTAGCCATCACTACATCACTTTTGTCATTTTCTTATTTAAGCATTAAACTAAAGCTTATAAAGAAAACTTGTAAAAAGTATGTCTAAAATGCGTACATCCTGTGTTTGATTCTTCGTAGCTGTGCATCACAAGTTCGCTCTGTGCTCAACAATGATCATTTGCTCAAGGGTAATTTTTCTCACTGAATGGGAGTCTGAAAGAGAAAAAGGAAGAACATGCATTTTTTCTTTGTTCAGTTTTAAATGTATATTTATGCAAAACAGTTCTACTTTAGACAGTTTTTGCCATATGTGGATTGGTATTGTGAAAGAATATTGCTATAGTGGACCTTTTAAAATTTCCTCAGTCAAAATGCCTTAAAATTGTAAAAAAGTTGATAACGGGGCAATCTTTGGGATGGGAAAGATTAGCCTTAAATTACTTACATGATACTGTTTTAGTATAAACTGTATTGACCACTGTGTTGTGCGTAAACAGTTGATGTGCGTAAACGATTTTTAAAAAATGTGTAAGTTTGTGTTCCACTGGCTTCAGATGGATTTGTAACCACAGACAGGAGTAAATAATTACATAAGTTTTCATTTTCATCTCATAATTAAATGTCTGACTCCCAATTGTATGTGTAGTCTGGTTCTTTAAAAACAACAACAACAAAAAGCAATTACCTCCTCCTCGTGTGCATTACTTTGGATATAAATATATGTGATTTTATAGGAATAATGTGTGGCCAAATGATCAGTAACGTCTTATTGATGCATGCCTAGCATGTCCTCTTAGCAGCACTATAGGGTGACAACAGGGAGTCTGAACACAGCTGTGAATAGCGTGATTTCAACAGAAATGAAGTTTTGTTTGTGCCAAGTGAGCCACTGTTGTTGTTTATGCCAAATGAGCCAAAGCTGGCAAAACAAATAAAAATAAGTCTATTTTATGAAAATGTGATTTTATTTTCTTAATCTATTTTTCCCCCCATCTTTGTGTTTAACTATGTTGTAGTAAGTAATTACAGGATATATTATTTATATAGCTATATGCTATATATAGCTATGTATTTTGTTTGTATTAAAATTGTATCATTAAACTTGAAAAATAACATAAATTAAAAGAACATAAACAGTTTTCTTTCTTTTTTTGACCGCAAAGAATAGAAAAAAAAAAGAAGCAAGATCAAGATTCCAGACTAACAATGACCTCTCAGTGGAGTTTTGCTTGATTGCTCACAAGTAAACATTTTTTTGCTGTTTTGAATCTGAATTATGTTCAAAGAAAACCTGCTGCGACGCAATTTCTGTCCCTTTAGAGATGTGCAATATATTTTGTATACTCTTGGCAAGTCCACAAAAGCAACACAGCCTAATCTTAAATATTCCAGCTTGCCGTAGCTCGCCCTTTGCTTAACCGTCAGCCTCCATAACGGTTTCCATACATCAAAAGTGCCCATTGGACATGTTTACTTACGCAGTTTATGCTAATTTAATCTTTCATTCCACTGAAATTCAAAACTATAGCCCCATCTATAACCTTAAAAAATACAATCACAATTTATGGCTTGAATCAGCTGGAAAAGTCGCCCCTGCTACAGAAAACAAACCATCAAATGCTACCGTAGCTATAATGACCTTATGCACTTGTGCATAATTTTGCTTACAATATAGCATTTTATATATAGGCAGGCCTTTTCTGCTTCTTTGATGACGGTATCTGCTGTTTTGAATCCAAGTTACAGACATTCTAATCTAAATTGGGTCAATTCTTGTATTTCTCAAGTTAGCATTTGGAACAGCTAGGGATCTGGTTGATCAAAAATAGATAGTCAAGTGAATATCTGACAGGGTCACTGTAGACAGATGGCGAGATACATTGATTTAGATATTATTTATTTCATTTCTTTAACATGCTGACTGTTGCTCGAGGCGATAGCATTGCAGTATGCAAACTCTGAGTGAGTTTGATGCTGAGCTTGTAGGCGCCAGAGTTTAGCCGTGTGTGTTTGTTTGCATACAAAAGCAGTCGGACGTTTTGCGTGCTGTTTGTCTTTCACTTTGGATGTCCCTGCAATTCATCAGCCTCTCACATCTGCTCACTGTCACCTAGTCATTCATCTCAAAAACATATACGCACAGGCTCACAAAAGCCCTCTATCAAAACGCTCTTATACACAATTGTATTGCATCTACATACATTCATTGCACAGTCTACATGTTTTCAGATAAATTCGAAGCCATTTAAATTCTCTAGCACTCCAACACAAAGCATGAGCCACAGTAGGATACAGTAACCACAAAACACAAGTGGATGACTAAGTATGCAAGTCACATACTTGAGCTGAAGTTGAGTTTTATATGCTAATTACTCCATATTACTCCAGTAAAAGTATATTTCACTTCTGTAAAACTACAAAAGTACCTGTTTTGGCAAGTATAGATCATCATCAAAGCTCCAGCATACATTCATAACATTATGAAACAGCAACTAGTCCTTAACATTTCACACAAAGAGTGTAAATAGCTTTCAGTTCCGTACAGCTATAGCATGATAGTGCTCAACAGAAGTACTGTTTGTCTATCATTGATTCTTATTATCTACTACCATGATTTAATGAGATGGATGTTTTAAGACTCAGCCCCCCACTCCTCACCGCCTTTCTTTAATTGGATTAGCTAATAGATATAGATGAATGGCAATTCTCATGAGTCTCAAGCATCATGAGAAACCAGGCTGAAAAACAAGTGGGGTCACATAAAGGTTGCATGCATACCTCTCAGTGGATATGAACTCAAGCATCGCTGCATGCAATGCAATCCTCTGCCCAATATAAAATATGAGTCACTGAATGTTGCCCCGTACACAAAGCGATTTGATGTTTATCTTGCCTGGCCTTCGGATGCAGTTGACATGGGGTAGCTGTGCTCTGAATGTACAATGGTGGAATAGTTTGTTAGCTGAATGATAATAGATGGTCACCTTGGACTGCAGGAAATTTGTAAAGACACTGAGATCATTACATTTTCTTAATGTCAGTAATATTGTTGACTAAAGCTAAAAGCTAAAATATAAATAGTAGATGAAAAACTTCAAATGAAATGTTGCCTGATTAAGTTTAAAATGATTCAAATTGAAACTAATCGCTGAAAGCTATACTAGAAATATACTGTATCTCAAAACTAATAAAAATGACAAAAGCACGACAAAATTAGAGTCAAATGAAAATGAAATTGAAATGAAAATATAAAAACTAATTCAAATCATTAATCAATAAAAGTACGGAAGTATTATAAATAAAGCTAAAATAAAACTGTCCAACATAGATGCAACACATAATACTGTCGGTGTCTTAAATTCAGTACGCTTCACCTTCACTGAGAATCAATACAATGCTGGCATCAAGGAATGGAGCAAACAGAGATGCCCTTTAAATCTGAAGTCTAGGAATGAGGAAGACGCTGTATGAGCTGATAAGTTATTTATGAATGCTTTGAGAGCCTGCTATAATTATTATCAAACCACAGATCACTTCAAATTAAAGCGAGACTACTGATCACAAACCAGTTTTGTCTTTTCTCCCCAAAAAGATTACGATTTGAATTGTTCTAGACAAATTTGATCTTTGAACAAAGCATCCTTGTACTTGAGAGAGAAAGAGCATGCGCTCATTTAAGGTTTGAGATTTGTTGCTTCTTTATCAAAGCCTAGCTCCATTGTGTAACACCATTAAGAGCGTTAAATCATCTATTAAGTTATAATGAGGTGTGAATTGAGCTTATTTTCTAAGGGGGTGACTCCCAGTGGGACTACCTTATAGCTCAGTGATTGACAGGTGAGGTGAGTGACAGCTTGATTGTCTTAATTAGTGTGCAGGTGCGGGCAGGCACAGGTGCGCCTGTCTCACCCTGCTGAAACAGACATCATAGCTAAGACTTCAGATCTCATCTGACATCCTGTAAAGGCATGAGGTGTTATGAAAATAAACAACAGTAGCATAATTTGGTATATAAATAAACATAACATGTTAGCTTCTCTTTAAATTCTTGAATAGGACTTTATTTACCAGGTGAGATTGCATGGGAAGGGAAAAACGACATTTCTGTAATAGCTTTAATTTCTAATAAACTAATATGGAGATATGTGGAGATAATATGGAAAGCTTCTCAGATCCTTCCTCTATAAAAAGCCCCTGAAAATGAATGTAAATTACACTTAAATGAAGTTATTGGCACTGTGAAAAACTTTTACTCAATTAAAGTATCTAGTTAGAAAAGTAGTTTCTATACCTGTTGTGAACTTAATAAATATGATAATTTGTTCTTAGGACTTTTTAAATTCATTATCTTTGTTTTGTTGTGAAATATATATACACATTATTTGGGTCAAGTTTGTCTTTAATTTGAATTTGAATGCTCAGAAAAATGAACAAAAAGAGGAAAGTTTTAGGTCGTGATGACTTGCAAAAAGGCTTGGTAATTTGGAAGGCTAAATGAAAAAGCGAGGCATAAAATAATAATAATAACTTTAACACGAATGTCATTTTTGCCTTGGTACTGAATACTTGCAATTATATGGCTCTTAAGTAAAATACGTATTCCCTAATATTACTTAGCTCAGTAATGATGAACAATTACTCAAGATTTTACACAACTGATCTCCTCTAGACATTTTAAGAACAGTTCTCAACAGTGTCTCAAACTGTGCACGATTTGCCAAGATACTGAAGTCTATGATCAAAAAGGTTTACATTTTATAAATACTAAATTTTCTTAGCAATGATATCCACATTCATGTCAACAAATGTCTCATCTGAGACCAACGTTCATACGTGAGTGAAATCTAGCAACCATCACGCCATTAAATCTCCCAAGCTGTAAAAGAGAAACCTCTGATCAACAATACTTTTCTTGTATAGTTGTGAAAAAGATTTAAGTGATGCCAGAAACTGCTCTTTTTTATATTTGTGTATGACACGCATTTTGAGATTGTTGCCTTGCTGGGGCCGCTTGTTTACTTGAGTGCCACATTCATCTTTGCTCAGATTTTTTTCTCTGTATGTGATCATTTCTGCTTGTGTAGTTATGCTCCATATGGGATGCCCGATTGGTGCTCTCTTTGTTCAAGCTCACAATTGAACAGCAGTAATCTGACTACAGGCATCTGTTAAAACCACCACTTACTGTCCCTACTCACCTGCTGCTGCTGATGTGTGCGTACAACTCTGTGTGTATGTTGTCGGATGCATTTACATTTGAAAGAGCTTTGATGTTATCATCCATGCAGAGTCTCAAGGAAATTGGCCATCATCAGTGGGTCTTGTTGCTCTCGCTGTGGAGAGCACGAGGATAGAGCATGAACGTGTACACACATACAAACATATACAACGAGGGGCATCGCTCATCTCTCCTTTCATCATGTATTATCAATTAACTTCCTTCCACAACAGGCCAAACACATCCACACAACTTATCCTGGCTCCAAATAACCGATAAGTCAATTACTGACACACTTCCTCTTTAGAGACATGCAAGGCTCCAGAAATAAAAGCAAGGATACATTTCAGCTCTGTTAGGCAGTGCCTTTTAAACTGTATTTTTTTTTTACGGATATATCTCACACGTTTCATTTAAGTTTTTCTATAAAAAGATACACCAGACATTTAGAAATATGTTTTAGTCAAGCTGTTATATAATGGCAAGACCAAAAGCATAATGTGAATAAAGGGCTGAAGTTGTTGAGGAATTGATAAATTAGCTTACACAAACATGTCAGCTTTTGATATTATCATGCCGGTTCCTCTGATTTTATTGAACATGAATGAGTGTAAACAACTAATACAACAAACAAATATGTCACAGAAATAATAGAAAGTAGGGATGGGAAGATTCACCGATTCGCTCGGTGCATCGGCATAAAATGTTAAGGATGCGATGCATCGATTTAAAAAAGTGTGCATCGGATACAAGTTAGCATTTGAATTGCAATGGATCATTTCTAACATATTTGCATTGGTAAAAAACAATTTATTTAATTACTAGTTGATGCACTATACTTTGTTTAGAAAGTGACCTGTGACCAATATTTCATATGTAGATTGATTTATCCTCTCTAAACTGTTTCTCAAGCGTGTTCTGTCATCACTGCTGCTGTGTGAATATGACATATCACAACACTACGGGGACCTGAGGAAAAGCGGGGATTACATTACTTTAGTTTAAAAGACATTATTTTTTTATTATAATAACACTAAAAATAAACCCCTGGAACAAACTACAAATTTTTCTATTTTTGGTTTGGTTAATATTTCATTCACAAACAAAAATCCGTAAATAGTTTCCCATCCTATCCCCTTTTTAAAAAATTGAATTAAACTCACTTCTAAAATATCTCCATCTTATAAAGAATAAAAAACCCCTACGATTTCTGAAATATTATACAGAAGTATTTAAAGAAAATTCATGCTTTTAGATGCTTTCCTTGTATGTGATTGTTTTTTAAATCATTGTAATGTATCTGGAATGCCATTCACATTCACATTATTTTATTTATTTTTTTGTTACAGTAAGTTATTATTAATGTGTTTGTGGTCATTATTATTGGTTATTATTTTCTGGATTTGTATGTGATCCCTTGACTATGTTCTTTTTGTATTATCTGTTTAAGCATGAATAAAAAAATAAAAAAATAAAGGGGAATAAAGTCCTTTATGTCGATCATGGATCTAATCGATCCACCATGGCAAACAGCGAATATATTTGTGCTGTTTAATGCATTTGAGACGTTGTGTTTTGTGTTTTTACTGTTGCATAACTGGCATGTCACAGGTATATTTGTTCATCTGTAAATGTTAGAAATTCATGCAAATATATCCATTTTGCTGTCAGGATTGCCAAGGCTTACGCGAGTGAACGAGTGCTGCTGTAAGCATGCGCGCTAAACAGACGGCGTGCAATAATTCTGAGTAAAATATGCATTTTGCTAAAATATTTTTTGTTGGACATTAAATGTCCCTTTTGTAGAATTTTTAACCTACACATAAGTGTATTTTTATGATAGCAGGGAGTACTGTAATGGGTAAATTAAATGTAAGCTAATAGAGTAGCCTACTAAAATTACTAAACTCAAATGAGTTAGTGTGTATTTTTTTCCATTGCATCGAAACGCATCGTGTTGAATCAAATCAAATCGAAATCGGATTGCACTGCATCGTAATAGGCGTGAATCGTATCGTATCGTATCGTATCGCATCGGTAGCGGCTTCTTATGTATCTTCAATGTATCGCATCGTTGGCTATGCATTGAGATGCGTATCGCATCGGCCTCAATTATGAGATGCACATCCCTAGTAGAAACCATCAGTAATACTAACACCTTTTAACTGTCGGAGAGGATTTAGAGGAAAATGTCAGTTTTACGTTCATATTTACGTAGTGACGTCACATCGCAAATAAGTGCATGTATGGTGTTGTGTGAGGTCTGACAGGTTAGCAATAAGTGATGAGCAACATTATCAAATCAATGAATCATTCAAAAAGGCAAACCATATGAGGACTTATAAATTATTAAAATAAACAAATTTCAAGTTTGCAAGCAAAACAATATTACAGGTTACAGAATCAGTAATAAAACTCGTATCAACATCGAATTATATTTGCTTTTCAGAGATGGCGGCAACAACTCAGAGACTTCAAAGGATTTAAACTGACCCAGAGATAGCATTCAATGGGTGAGGTATTGAGCAGTCGATATTATTATTACAATTCGTCTTTTTATTATTATTATTTTTCTTAATATTTTGTCTTTTCTTTTTGAAGGTGCAAGTGTTGCCGTTGTTAGTGACATTCATGCTGATAAAATGATCACCTTTAACTATGGATACGGCGGTAAGCCTTAAATCACCATATTCATCCCCGCTCAGAAGCTAAACATAAGTCATGTAATTACCAAAATAATGGACTTCCCCGAATAACTTGCAGGTTTATGCCTCAACCGCTAAAGGGAATCTTTTTCTTAATAAATATTATAACCAATAAAAACATATATGCTTAAAATATTCACCAGTTACTTTGAACCAGTGTTATATTTGATGACTCAGCTGTTTAGAGTAGTAACATAATTATTATTCCACATAACAAAGCCTTAACCTTAGACATCACCCCCAAACACAAATTTTATTTAATGAGACCCCTAAATAAACTTGGTGCTAGAGGGTTGCACGGTGTTAGACCCTTCCTCAGACCCTGGGAGCTCATTCAATCAGTCTGACCCAGGACCCTGATTGAACCAGCTCCCAGGGCCTGAGCCATTCTGAGCTTCATTTACTTCTGCTTTGCTTTCGATCATGGCTGACCACTCCATCCCCTGTACTTTCAAAAAGAGTGAAAGAGGGCAAAAAAAGGTTTACTTTAATCGGTTTTAAAATCGCATTATTGGTTTTGCCCAGAATTGTTACTAAAGTATACAATTGCTGCAGGGTGTAATGGTTTTGTTGGCATTACTTGTATTTGTTTTTGTTTTTTTTGGAGTTACAATATATTCATGTCTTTTATTCTGAAGATTATTTTTTACATTTCATTGTTTCCTATTATTTGTCAATTACTGTTGTCCCTAGTCCGTGTTTACACTGAACATTTGGTGAGTTGCCCTTGTCATTTTATATTTGATTCTTGTTCTGGTTTTGGTTGTAGTTGTGATTCTGATTTTGGTTCTGGTTGTATCCAGGTTCCGCTGCAGTTTTTCTAGCTAAATTATTGAATTAAAATGATTTAATTCATTCAGTTTGCTGTTGTGTAACCTTGGTGCATTTGGTTTGCTCTTCATCACACCTCGCTGAATTTGTTACTCAGGGCATCTTATCAAATCATTCTCAAGGCATTATGAAGAAATGTTGTGCAACACCTTTCCCGCTGTTATTGGCCTATTTTGTGATTATGTAGAGACTGTTTGCATGTGTGTGTGTGTTATTGGGTTTCTGAAGATTGGCATTGTTGTTTGTGCTGTTACCAATCTGTTAAACACTGATAAGAAAAAAGAAAGCACTTTTGATGCTGATCATAAATTTTGTAATTTCATACTTGAGTGCTAAGCATATGTACTGTAGACACACACACAGACACATTAATTTGAGCCAAAAACCAAAGGAGCAAGTTGTTATATTTCAATGCTAGATTCTACAAAAAAAATTTCACAGTCAGTCACACAAGCCAAAGAAAGTATGACGTCAAGTAAGGTCTTTACCTTTGTGTATAGAAGATGTTTAGCACACCTTGATGCACGAGGTGCTATTTTTTCCACCTCTCCTTATTCAGAACTGAGAGAGTGAATGCTTTCACTGTGCATATGTTTGTGTGTATGAAGCTAAGAATGAATGCATTTAGAGACATTTGTTCACATTAAGGAGACACATTCAGTATTTCTTATATAATATGAGAGCTGGGAAGAGAATTCATGATGCAGAAAAAAACATATACCACCATCTCTCTTTCCCCTTTCAAGTGTACAGTATCCATGTTGGACAGGCTGATAAATCACAGCCTTTAATGAGAAACCTATGATGGATTTCTTCTGCTATATTGATCAATTCAAGAATGTTGTGATTTTCTGTTAGCTAATATTTGTTTAATTAATTTCCTACTTTACACTGTAGTTTAAAAAGTCATTTAGACAATAACACGGATACAAATGACCATAAGGAAAAAAAATATCTGTTTGTGGTGTTTTGTGTAAGAGAACTTGAATATGCCAGAATGTATTAATTTGTATTTATTTATTTATTTCTTAAAGCCAAAGGGAAAAAACCACGATTATATTTAGGTAAATATGTAATAATAATTAATAATGCCTAATAACAACAACAATCATCATCCAGCTAATATGTATTAAAGTAGATTTCCACTGCACTTTTCAGTTGTTATTTTGTGAACTGGAGAACGCAATACTAAGAGCAAAATGCGATACAGCTCTCTCTCTCTCTCACACACACACACACACACACACACACACATAATTTATTTGCTTTGCAGCAAAGATAAAAGACTAAACCAAGTCTGAACCACTAAACCACTCTCATTTGCTGTGTAATTTATTGACAACATAAAGTTCATAGAAAACAATATATGCCTCCCAAACATTTTCAATTTCATCCTAATTAAAAATAGATTATCTTGGAGTCTGACATGTATTATAATCATCGTCACTGACTTAAATAAACTAATGTAAAAATCCATAATCCTTTATGACACAACAGTGATTTGTTTATGGGCAAGTGTATGAGCTGGAGGCTGGCTGATCAATAACAGAGAATCAGAGCAAGAAGGTTATCACATTTAATGTGTGTGTGTTTTTGTTTTTTTAATCCTGTAGTAAACTAGCAAAACCAGACTCACAAAAATGACTACTAATCTAAAGCACAAATCAACAAATGCTTTCTATGATCACAACATTTGCAGTAAGGTATGTGATAAATCTTTTCATTTGCAAGTACGGGTGTTTTTAACAACAAAAAAGTATATTTGTCTTTCTCTTGCTATTGTTTTCTGGTGCATTATTAAATTGTGATTCTCATTTTTTAAACATTTAGCTTCAAAACAGCTTGAATGTAAAATATAAATGTTGTTTAGAAGAGGTGTCTTATTGATGAGCGTCACTTGAGAGACGAAGAGATTTATGCTGAACATAGTTTTTATTTCCATTGTGTGTGTGTTTGGACCCATATAGAGCGTATCAGGCTTTGCCCGGAAAACCTCATTAAGCTTTAATTCATCTGCGTATCCTATTTCTAAAATAGAGGCTTGAGTTTTACTAGTGCGGCAGACCATAAATAATTCTATTTCAAATCTTTTTTTTTGCTTTTCTTTTTTTTTGAGTGAGTGAGTGAATGAGAGAAAGACTCTTTGTCTCTGCACAACTTCTGTGCTGAGCATACAAACTGAAATCACTGTATTTTGAAACATCTTTTCAAAGTCTTTGTCATTGAGTGCTACGTCTCCTTGAACACAGCAAGGGCCCGCAGGCTCGTCTTCGACGGGTCTGGCTATGAACAGCTGTCAATCATCCGTGCTTGGACAAACAGGCAGATCTCAGAGATGGGACAGTGGGGTCAAGGTTAACTGTCTTACTGTAATGGTTTCGTTTGAAGCCAGGCTGAGGAGAATTTCCCCCATTTTACCGACATTCTGTAAATCTACCCTGGCTCCTTAGTTCTCCTCTCTTTGCCCTCATTAATTTCTTATGAGTTGAAGTTGGAATAGCATGCGTGTGTGTGTGTGTGTTTGTATGTATGTGTGAGGTAAATAAATAAAAAATATGCTAAATGCATCATGTGAGGCCAGCTAGGTAGGCTAAATTCATAATTAAATTGGCATAACTGCAGTAGGCGTTTCAACAGAAGAAAGATTAAGTTTATCAATCAGAGCGCAACAGAAGCAATGACAGTGGATGAAATACTGCCATTTGTCTGCGACCAGTGCTGAATTATGATATGACATCTTACATTTGTTGGACATTGAGTTCTTATGTACACTCTTAAAAATAAAGGTGCTTCAAAAGGTTCTTCAAGCGATGCCATAGAAGAACCATTTTTGGTTCCACAAAGAACCATTCAGTCAAAGGTTCTTTAAAGAACCATCACTTTCTTACCTTTTTATAATCTGAAGAACTTTTTTTCGCCACAAAGAACCTTTTGTGAACAGAAAGGTTCTTCAGATGTTAACGGTTCTTAATGGAACCATTTAGACAAAAAAGGTTATATTATGGCATCGTGAAGCACCTTTATTATTAAGAGTGTAGTGCAAACTTTGCCCGTTTTCTGCAATGTACTATAAAGGAGCTAAGAATTAATTGAGAGTGATAGTCTTTGAATTATCAGTTAGAATGAGTCAAATATTATAAACAGATTACCATATGCTATTGTTTTCCAGCAAAACTGCCTATAAATCCTATAGACAGTTTTGCAGGTAAACAATAGCATATGGTGATCTATTTAATTTACCACTTGATTAACACACACACACCCACACACCCATACTACAGTGGGGCAAAAAAGTATTTAGTCAGCCACAATTGTGCAAGTTCTCCCACTTAAAAAGATGAGGCGCCTGTAATTTTCATCATAGGTAGACCTCAACTATGAGAGACAAAATGAGAGAAACAAATCCAGAAAATCACATTGTAGGATTTTTAAAGAATAAATTGGTAAATTCCTCGGTAAAATAAATATTTGGTCACCTACAAACAAGCAAGAATTCTGGCTCTCACAGACCTGAAACAAATTCTTTAAGAGGCTCCTCTGTCCTCCACTGGTTACCTGTATTAATGGCATCTGTTTGAATTCGTTATCAGTATAAAATACACCTGTCTACAACCTCAAACAGTCACAATCCAAACTCCACCATGGCCAAGTCCAAAGAGCTGTCAAAGGACACCAGAAACAAATTGTAGACCTGCACCAGGCTGGGAAAGACTGAATCTGCAATAGGTAAGCAGCTTGGTGTGAAGAAATCAACTGTGGGAGCAATTATTAGAAAATGGAAGACATACAAGACCACTGATAATCTCCCTCGATCTGGGGCTCCACGCAAGATCTCACCCCCCGTGGGGTCAAAATGATCACAAGAAAAAAATCCCAGAACCACACGGGGGGAAACTAGTGAATGACCTGCAGAGACCTGGGACCAAAATAACAAAGGCTACCATCAGTAAAACACTGCGCCGCCAGGTACTCAAATCCTGCAGTGACAGACGTGTCCCCCTGCTTAAGCCAGAACATGTCCAGGCCCGTCTGAAGCTTGCTAGAGAGCATTTGGATGATCCAGAAGAGGATTGGAAGAATGTCATATGGTCAGATGAAACCAAAATAGAACTTTTTGTAAAAACTCAACTTGTCGTGTTTGGAGGTGAAAGAATGCTGAGTTGCATCAAAGAACACCATACCTACTGTGAAACATGGGGTGGAAACATCATGCTTTGGGGCAGTTTTTCTGCAAAGGGACCAGGACGACTGATCCGTGTTAAAGAAAGAATGAATGGGGCCATGTATAGTGAGATTTTGAGTGAAAACCTCCTTCCATCAGCAAGGGCATTGAAGATGAAACGTTGCTGGGTTTTTCAGCATGACAATGATCCCAAACAAACCGCCTGGGCAACGAAGGAGTGGCTTTGTAAGAAGTATTTCAAGGTCCTGGAGTGGCCTAGTTAGTCTCCAGATCTCAACCCCATAGAATATCTTTGGAGGGAGTTGAAAATCCGTTTTGCCCAGCGACAGCCCCAAAACATTATGCTCTAGAGGAGATCTGCATGGAGGTATGGGCCAAAATAACAGCAACAGTGTGTGAAAACCTTGTGAAAAACGTTTGACCTCTGTCATTGCCAAAAAAAGGGTATATAACAAAGTATTGAGAATTTTGTTATTGACCAAATACTTATTTCCACCATAATTTGCAAAATAAATTCTTTAAAAATCCTACAAAATGTGAGTTTCTGGATTTTTTTTTCTCATTTTGTATCTCATAGTTGAGGTATACCTATGATTGAAAACTTAAGGCCCTCTTCATCTTTGAAGTGGGAGAAATTTGACAATGGGGCTGACTAAATATTTTCCTCTGTATAATGTGTGTGTGTGTGTGTGTGTGTACTGATAACATAAAATGATATATAAAAAATGTGGCTTATAAAACTTTCATTTACTTGCAAAACAGTAACATTATACCCATATAAATATATATTTATTTGTTTGTTTATGAAGGAAACTTAATTTACTTGCAATGCAGTAACATTATAGCTTATTTATTTAGAAAACTTTATTTTTATGGAAAGTATAAATTGTCTGTTGTACAAAAAAATTCCCAGTGAAAATATGGACAGGCCAGTACAAAATCTGAAGTACCCTGATGTAGTCCCAGTGTTTATTTTGATTATTGTCCATTTAAGTAGATAAGCAATCAAAAATGAGCTCCATCTGCAACAGCAGTGTCCATTATCTTGGCTAAAGACACATGATATCAGACAATCAGTTAGGGGTGGTGTTTGATTGATTTTTACTCGCTTCGTCTGTTATCTAAAGTTCACTCATTTTTTCCCACTGCCACTGAGATTCTGCCTTTTCTCTTTTATTAATGGTGAACTGCTCACCCCTTGTCATACCAACCTCCTCGACCGAGGACCTCTCTGCCTTTATCGGCGCCAAATCCAACACTTCATCCTCGGGTGAACGCCAAGCAATAACGGCAGGGGGAAATAACGGCGTAATCAAATCCTGTGCGCGGAGCGATCTGCCTCCTGTAACCCCGATGATTCCTTAATTTATTAGAACGGAGCTAAAGTGAAGGCAAGCCGAGAGCTGGAGAAGCCTCGAGAGACGTGCAGGGCGTTATATAGTGTTTTATTGCTTCGAGCTACCTTTGAAAAGCCCCTCATCCTTTTGCACTTAAAGTGTAAAAGGCAACTATTTCAAAGGAAAACTATTTATTTTCTTTTTTTTGGCTTCATGGTGCCACTGTTGTGCTGTGGCCTGATTCAGCAGGTTTTATACTTTGTGAATCGAAGAATGAGACCTGTGTGCTGCATGGAATGTATAAAAAAAGACTGAGTTTCCAAATCTGTTTAGAGGTACACACAGGCCCACAAGTTTGCACGCTTATGGGATTACACATGTAATATATTATAGGACCCTGGGTATTGCGTTTAAGATATTGAGTTGTGCTTATGGGCAGCAGATTGCACAAGGAACATAAAAACAGCCAATGATCTCAGCAATGTTCTCATGTACTTTTATGCCTTCCCAGCGTCTTTTAGTCTTGGTGTCAATTTTAAGATGAAAGGAGTGGAAGATCTTCTCAAAATCACAAAATGCTTCCTTGAATTCCTACACATATGTGCAGCTTCTCCAAATACACAACGGCCTTTAGTGTGTTCTGCGTTGCCTGCTGGTCTTTAGTCGGGTGTAGACTTTGAATACCCTGCTCCATACATCATGTAGACCCTAGAGGGAGAGTTATTGAGTGGGTGTAATGACCAAACTCTGGATAATATCACCGCTAATTAGGTTTACTGTTAGTCTCGGGCCCAGAGCACCTTATGGGTCAGGGTCAGACTGGTCCTGAGAGAGGGAGAAAAAGGGAGAGAGACTAACGGGAGACTTGAATAATAAATTATTTAGCTGAGTCTGAGCATCTTCAGGAGCTCCTGTTGTACTGACTGTGCCGGTGTGCATTGCAAAACCACAACAATAAGTCTTACTTAGGTGTGAAAAGAGCCTCCAATCGTCCTTTTGCATCTGGTCCGGTCTAGGCTCGGTCTCAGAGGGCATGCCCACAGACCGCCCACTTTGGCTCCTCAGATGTTTACAGTACTGCACACGAAAGCAGTTCTGCATTGAAACTGGCAAAATCTAATCCAATTGGCTGGCCTGCTGGCTGGCGTTCTTATGGGAGTTGCATTTTTTTGTTCTTCCTGGCTGCAAAAGTACCTTTCTCTATTGACGGCCATTCAAAATTAGTGTATTTATTTATTTGCAAACATTTTATACTGCTAATATTTCACTATAATAAAGTAGATGTAATATCACATTTATTTAATTGCAAACGTTTTTGCAACAATATTTAATTATACTGTAGTATATATTTGACCAGATTATTATGCGTACAACATTTTATAGCGCTTATATTTTATGATGCAATAGTTGATGGCATAACCAGGTTTATTTATTTGGAAATAATTATTGTACGTATGTTTCATTATGCTATAGTAGATGTTTTTCCAGATGATGGTTATGTATTTATTTATTTATTTAGCAAACAACATTTTCTAGTGCTAATGTTTTGCACTATACTAAGGGTGAAGGTTTACCAGATTATTCTTTTTTTTACTGCAAATTGTGTTTTATAGTGTTAATATTCCCTATACTATTATAGATGTTTTGCCAGATGTTTTATTATTGTCAGGTTTGTGACATCGTCATGTCTTTTGAAATTTTATTTGAGACAGATAAACTAGCCTACCTTAGAAAACAATCCAGAATATGTCCGTGGAATAATGTGTATTTATTACGTTTGGAGTAGTTTTGCGGTGACTGCTGCACCATTATTTGAATTGTTTTTTTGTTTAGTTTTTTACACAGTGGTTTATTGTTGTGGCATCTTCTATGTCAGATTAACAAACCCCTAAATTGAAATAAAATGAACTGTTGTTTGCCACTTGACATGTCATTCAGACAGTGTCTTCCTGTCTAAGTGGGTGGTTCGTGGCCATTATAAGCTGCATTGTGGACCTCATGCCATCAGTCAAAAATCTGGTTATGCAAGACTAGTGTCAGTTTGACCTTTATCAAGGTTACAGGCAAATGGTTATGCAAACTGTGTAAAAACCCATCCATTAAGTTGCATATACGACCGGTTTGACTGCACACCCCATGTGAGATTTATCCCAATGACAGTCACAGAATTTTATATGACTCACAAAGCACAGATGGTATGATGATAGCTTTTGTTTATTGGCTATATAAAAGCAGGTATCCAAGTCTGCTAATGTGGATTTAATACAGAGCGACCGCTAGTGCGTAAACCGTTTCATATATTTTTTTGTCGGCCGAGGTGTAATATAACCCGCTCTCACACTCTCAGCATTACTAGAGAACTGCATTTTACTCAGATTGCTTCCAATTAATTGTTTCAGAAGTTGCAGTAATATAAGCAATTAAATGAGAGCATTTGAGGAGAGCACTCTAACGGAGACTGGAGGAGAGCTTAATTACTCTGACTCTTTTGATCAGATGCTCATAGAAAACATCTCTCTCGCTTTCTTTCTCTGAATTCCAGTCTTCTTATGCGGCAACGAAAAGCTGTTTTCTGAGTGTTGGAAGCCGCTAAATCAATGTGAAATGTTAATAATCTTCATTTATTTGGCAGATATGAAATATTAATTCTTATTACAAACAAGTAGAAAATCAAATGAGTTGGTCAGTGAAATACCTCATTCTCTGGCCTCCACTGTTTTTCTAGCCATCTCTCTCTTCGACAAACAAACAAGCATACAAAAGGTCTCAGACACTCGTTCTTTGTTGTTTACCTGCCCATTTTCATTCAGCTGAGGGGCTTGTGTGTGTGTGCGTCTGTGCGTGTGTGTGTGTTTGTTTTTATGCCTGAATGTGGGTCACTGGCATTCTCAGGCTCTCAGCCCTCCCCCTGTTTACATCACATTAGGTCACTGCATTCTTTCTTTTTCCCTCGATTGGTTTGAGTGTGACAGCCATAATAGAGCTGGAACAATTCAATAATGGATGGAACAGTCACTGTTTTACTTCATGACAGGAACAGAGATAATGTCATCCTTTTGCTTTAAGAGACAATATATTTGTCATATATTTTGATGAACAGACAAAATAAATGATGTGATGAGTCATTTGACTGTTTTTCCTAAACTTTAGTGGTTCTGATACTCTTTTCAAGCACAAGTATGTCACCCTGATTTTTGTCTTGTGTCATTCACTATAGCCACTGTGAACCATGATGATTTGTGGTTGCATTACAGTCATATCTTGCACATTTTTACATCAACTGTAGTAGTATGGTTGCTAGAGAATTTTTCTCTGTTTGCTGGATTATTTTAGTGCTATGGTTTAGGTTTGTGTTTTCAATTATTTGTTTATAGTGTTCAGGTTTCTTTATTTTTATATCTGAAATTGTTAATTATCTCTGTTGCATTTTCTATACTGTGTTGATATCTGTTTGTGTCTAGTTGACAACGCATCTTTAGAGTTCACCAGAGAAAACAGCCCCTGGGCTCACCACAATAGAAATGCAAACACCCACACCCCTCTTAATTGTTTACAAAAGATGATATTATTTCTGTAATGTAAATGCAGCAGGGTGTCCGCGGGTCCTTAAAAAGTCTTAAAATGTCTTAAATAACGTTTTCCTAATATAAGGCCTTAAAAAGTCTTAAAAAGTCTTAAATTCGGATTCGATGGGTCTTAAATATTTTTGGTCTCATTACCGCTAAAATATCTTAAGTCTGACGGACCTGATGACTTTACAATCATTGGACAGACCGAAGATTTTTTCTTCCCGTAGTAAGTTACTGCGTCATCAGAGAGAATTGAAGCAAGTTAGCAGAATACAAGCTCGCGCTGAGGCTCACTCTGTTTGTCTCGAGACTTCAGAGCAAATGAGCGTCACAGCACACATAAACTCAGAAGAAACACACTGAGGTAAAAATTCAAAATGTTTAGTTTATTCATAACATGATATAGTTAAATAACACCATGACAAGTGAGCTATTTTACTCAATATTCTCACGACGCAAAAAACAAACACATTCAAAACACCTACAGAGTGCACGCATTACGTGAAGTCTAGTGCGCGTGCGCATTTGCAGTGCGCTCTGCCTGATCACTGCATGATTCAGTCTATTAAAATACATTCAGAATGATCACAAATACAGGACATGGGGGCAGTAGTAACTTGTTGTCTTAGTGCGTTCGATATTCCACTTATAAGTTACATGCCTTTCTACACAGGTGAGAGCAGTGCACCGCACTGTTTCCTCCAACATTACTATATGATCCACGGATAATTTTACTATACAGTTTTTCCCCCTACACGTAGAAGTGTTTATTAAGCGGACTGACGGGTGATTGACCCACCATATGCGGTTTTGGCTACTACTTCGAGCAAACCCAAAATCATTTCACAACAACAAAGCCCAGCGCTGTTTTGCGTAGCTGAGCAAATGACAGTGTTTCGTTCGAATGACATCACTCTAGACTTCTATCGTTTATAAATAAATATTAAACTAAATATAAATACATATTTATGCATTTGTAAATGCAGGTGAATGCATTCAGGTTATGCATTAAACGTGTAAAACATCTAAATGCCACTCAGATGGCAGATTATGTCTCGGATTGAAGAGGATTGTTGATACTGATTTAATTTGCTTGGTAACAGCCTGAATGTCTTATTATTCTAATTTACTGATTGAATGTAAGAATTTTACTCAAAAGATAAAGCACACTTTTAGAAAAAATGGCTTTATAAAAGGTAAAAATGGCCATAAACAGGTAAAAATCTATTTAAACTTATTGGAAAATATTAATTTATATCGCTGCTGTGAACTGACCACACAGAATAGGAAGAATATCAAAACTTTAGGAGAGGTACAGCGTCCACAACACATCAATCGTGAATGACTGACTCAACGACTCACTCATCAAGTGGACTTACTGTCACTTCCTGGTAGTTTAGTTGAGGGAAGTTATGTGAAAAGTATGCATGTTTCCCTCACCTTTTAGTGTGGATATTTCATAATACATTTAAAATGTTATATTAAAATATTTTTGCAGTTTGTACTTAGTGTTAGTTGACAGTTGTAAATTATGTAATCTGAATGTAGCAGCCCTATAGTGTTATTGATTTATTGATTAAATGTAATAATTACATGTAGATGATGCATCACTCTAACAAGGTTATAAACTAGGCCTTTGGTAAAAAGTAAATAGGTAGATTTAAGTATGTAAAGCTGATAGAACACTGATGAAAATATTGCTTCAGAATAAATTGTTTACTCCACCAAAAATCTGTGATGCAGTTATTTTGTGAAGATATTTTGAATGGAATATTGTCTGCTGACATGAAAAGTTCACTGTATATCGTAGTTATAAATACCATTTATTACAGCAATGATATTTTGTTTTCTTTTTAATTTATACACATTAAATATTACATATATGTAATAAAATGTGTATTTCCATTACAGGTTTAGGTCTTAAATTTCATATAAGGTGGTAATAAAAAGGTCTTAATAAGTCTTAAATTTATCTTGTTAATGTCTGCAGAAACCCTGTGCAGTTTTGCCAAATATAATGTTAGAAGCAGTGTTTTACAGTGTACACGGCAGGTGCTTCAAATAAAGTAAAGCAAACAAAACAGCTACTTTGATCTGATCTAAGAGAAGTGTCGAGAAGACAACATAGGGTACTGAAGTTTGATGGAGAACAGGTAGAGATCACAACATTTAAGGCTTTTACAGACACATGAAGGAACTCTAAGAGGGAGGGTGAATACAGCATGTGTTTTCTGTATTGAGTTGAATTTAGAATTTCTTGAATTTCAATTGAGGCATCAGATGGATTGATCTATCAATCTATTGATCTTTTTGTTCCACAGTGGAAGGACACTTTATTTCCCAGAATGCATTAACTGTGTTTGTCCTGTAAGATGTTAGAGTAAATATGAGGACAATATGATGAGAGGTAGGGTTTGAAAGAAGAGGAAATACTGTACATATTAAATATCAACTAACAGCTATACTTGAAGTATTACAATTGTCTTAATTAGGGTTGGGTATTTTTTTTATTTTATCAATTCCGATTCCGATTCTTATCGTCGCTTCCCAGTTTAGATCAAACATTTATCCTGTCTTTTTTTGCAAACCATTTATTTGAGATGAATTCAATGAACAAAAAAATCAACAGGCTACATAAAAACTGGACTCTTTAAGAGCTGTTTGTGTGCAAAATAGAACTGCATGATTCTGGATAAATTGAATTTTGTTTTTGTTTTGTATTTTCCGCAATGGAAGTTGTAGTTCTCTCATGATTCTGAAGAAAAAACATTAGACGACTAAACAAAATCACATGTAATTTATGAATTAATGATTAAATGACTCACTCAAAGACAAATACATTTTAACAGTCCCTTTTCGCCACCTACTGGCGTAACAATGTAATCGATAAATCTTCATTTGAAGTGTCAAAGTACTTTCAAAAAGGGATTTACTCTATTTTAATATACACATCGTACACAGTTTATATCTTAACTATAAGCTTTTTTCCCAGTTCTTTTGTGATTTGAATGTTTGTAACACAGAAGTAATGATACTGTGTGGCTGAAAAGACTGTGAAGCTGTTTCATTCATGACAGACAGCTGCTCTCTTTAGGTCAATGGCAGCGTGAACGCAAATTTAAATGTTCAAATCACACTGGTGTGATCGTACGCTGCACGGACGAACCAAGTGATCACAACATTGATCGCACACATCAAAGTTAGAGGAATGAAACAGACGAATCATTGTAATTTAGGAATAGAATCACGTTGGTGTTTGAATCGTGCTCGCGAACTTTAATGATCTATTAAATTAAAGTGCTTTGTCATGTTGGTGGTGACACCTCTCTTGCAACATGTTTAGCTATCACAGATATTATACTTAGCCTTTTTGGCTTCTGATCGCAAATGTAGCCAAACTTTGGAGCGCTTAGATTAGCGAGCAAGGTCCTGGCAGATCGCTAGGTCCGGTCCTCACAGATGAATTGCATAGGAATCGATAGGCAGAATCGAAATTTTAATTTGACAACAAGGATCCGATTCCTGACCTTAAGTATCCGATTCTGGAATCTGAATCGATTTTCGGTTCCCAACCCTAATCTTCATAAAACAGACTTCATAAAAAGGTCATAATAGACTTGTAGGTCAGGTATTTAGAAATGTCTTTTACATGATTTGAGTAGCAGATGTTTAAGGTCATTTGGCACTAATGACTCACTTATTAGAGTATGATGATGGTTCATAATTGACCTTTGTACAGTTTTTTTTTTCATTTTCTTCATAATGAACCTGAAAGCTGCCTCTAGGGTACTTTTATCAAGATATTGATATCTGAATAAATACTTTTATCACAATATCGATTTAGATACAATTGAAGTGCTTATCGACTATTTTTAAGTGAGACATTTGTATCAAACTAATTTTCCTGAGACATTATGTCCTCACAAACCAATACATAAGTGCTGTGAGACTTAGCCTCAGAATCTTGGGTGCACTTAAACCCATTGTCTCGTGGATCATGAACCGTGAAGCACTTCCTTCAAGTTGAAGAAACAGCATGGTCTGCAAATTGCCATCTTCGGCAGCTTCCACATATGTCATGGATGGTCAAGAATTATGCCTGCCATCTATTCCATATATATTCCCAGGAAGGTTTAAGAACATTTCAAGCAGGACGACTACTTTAACCTTTTTATTTTAGTCAACATTGCATCAAAAAATCTGTTTCACATTCTTGATATTCATTTCATAAAATGTTGTTTATATTTGAAATCCAAGATGGTGGTCTCCCCACTGTATGTTTCTGCAAGTGTACATGTGAAAACTCCTATCTTTCTCATTTCAAATTTCACAGTTTCAACTCATTCCTCTCTTTTGCAGATAGATAAATGACGGGCAGATATTCGTTACACACTTGATCCGTTTCCATGCCTTTTGCTTTATTAACGATTTTTTAAAATAAAACAATCTCTCTCACGCCCAGAAATAAAATGCACAGATAACTCACTTTAATTAGTACTTTCATGCCGCACCATCCGTCACAGACATCTCTTAACGGGGGTCTAATTTTAAACTTTATCGCCACAGAAACCAACGGGAGTGATGAATATGCGGGTAAAATAATTTTATGTTTCGTCTCTATTACTTTTGTCCCTGTTGAAAGTGAAACATGTATTAATCTGGCAATTATGATTTCATTAAAATCTATAAATGGCCAAGCATTACCAGTAGATAAATTAGCTCATTCGTTTCAGCCCCAGAGCTTAGGGAACATTAGGGCACGCCCTTTCTGTTCCACAGACTGTTCATGTGGGCATATACATGCGCAATCATGCACTTTGCCAACCCTGAGACCATACAATAAAATCTAAATGCTGTTTGGTGTTTGAGAAAGTAGAACTACTGAAGGCTGGGGCAAAATGGCCATTTTATGATTTTTGTTTCACTTTATAGGGTTTTTTTTTTTCACTCCAGAGTCACTTGATCACGTTATTTCAGTCTAAATTTGTATTTATCATGCATGTGCATGTATAATAGGTATAATATAAATGATATTAGCTGTGTGTTTATGTGCCACACACACGCCTGCCCCTAGACGTTATCAGTTTACTCCATCATATTAAACCAAATCCATCTTGGCGCCACTTACTTCTCGGAATCACCAATACATCAGCAAAAAGGAGCGTGCGTACACCGCAAACAGACACACACGATATACACACAAATAGAAAAAGAGCACACACACACTCTCTCACCCACACACACACTGGAGACATCCAGCTGCCACCGCAGACCTCAAAACAAACCTCAGGATTAATATTTAACAATCCTCTCCCTATTCTCTGACCACTGCGTACCAGAAATACACACACACATACACGCACTTCAGCTTCTGAGATGCGCATATATTAAGACATAAGGAAAAAGTGCTTATCGTGATACATGAGAGATCAAAGTTGAGGAAAAGACTGCAAATCAGACAAATGTTACATATGCGATTTGACATCAAAACTAATTTTGTTGTAGCACTCAGTGTGCATGACCATGACAGGCTATGGTGTCTATGTTTTAAAAGTTATGTTTTTAAAAAGTTTAAAAGTTTTTTGTTTTTTTTATACGTACATGCACTCATACGTGAACATAAAGAGATGATGACAGATTGTCTGTCCAATAAGCTGTCTGTAACTATCACCATGTCTCATATAATTGGCTTCTGTGTGACATTTAAATGTGTTTGCGTGTGTGTTTGCGTGTGTGTGTGTGTAAATAGGCTGACAAGACTGAGGGAGTGTGTTTCACACCTTCAGTAGCTCTGTCAGATCCATCTGCTCAAAGAACAGCTTATCATACTCTTGACATTTACCACACACACACACACACAATTGTAATATTATCTTTCTTAGACCAATTCAGTCCCTAGAACATAAGCCTGTATCTTGTCTCACATCCTGTCAGCATGGGTTCCGTTGTGTCGCCTGGACATTGTCTAATTGCATCATATTCTGGTAAAGTTATGTTTTCTTACTACGCTCAATAACAACCTACTGTAAATACCACCTAATGTTCAGCTGCACAAAGCATCGATTTCTCAAATGTCCTTCTCGTTATTAGCAAAAGCTTATGGTTTTCACAGTCAAGTTAGTTGTTCTTGTTCAGTCATTTGTGTGTGGTTTTAAAAGTATTACATATTGAGATTTGAAAGAGAATTTCAATGAATAATGTCCTTAATCTCAGCCTGCTCCTTACAAAAAAAAATATATACACATACTGCATGAGTAATATTGACCACTTTTATGTTTTGTAATTTTGTCTTTATTGGAGATTAACAAGTGTAGGCACTGTAAATTGTTGTGAGGAAAATAGCTAAACAAATAATAATAATAATAATAATATAGCCAGGATACATTCAATCAAAAGTAATTAAACATTTGTAATGCTACAAAATATTTCCATTTCCAGTGGTGTTGTTCTTATTTTTTCAAAAAAATTCTAAAAATAGTATCATCACAAAAAGATGAAGTAGCACAACTTCTTTCAATGATGAGAAATGTTTACTGAGCACCAAATCAGCATATTACTGTCAAGGTGTGGTGCGGGAGAGAAGCACGTAAACGAGGAAGATACAATAAACAGTCTTTAATACTTCACAGAAGGGTAATCCACAGCAGGGTAATGGCAAACACACACACACAAGGGTAATTCCATAGATGAGACCGGACAACCAAACTATGAACAGACTGCAACTTATATAGGGAGAGTAAATGAGGATAATTGACACGAAACACCTGAACATGATGACACAATCAAGGGGAGACAGAAACTAGGTCAAAGAATACGAGGGATAAAAATTCAAACAAACACAAAAGTCCATAAAGTGTGACATTTCGCCCCCCTCCCGGAAGGCGTGACCCCACGCCATAGAGAAGGAAGGAGACGGAGGAATGGCAAAAGATTGGTACAAACAGACAGGAGGAGGTTCAGGAGGAGGACGATAAACAGAGTCCAGGGTGGTGATGACAGAGGGAGGAGCCAGGGTGACGACAAGAGGGAACCGGAGCAGGAGGAGGAGCCAGGCGGGACGCAGGCCACAGCCATGATGGCGGCCCACGGTGGAGTCGACGGAGGGAGGAGCCATGGTGGAGGAAGGGCTAACGACTCCAGGGGGCCGACCGACGGCGGCAGAGCAGGTGGTGGAGGAGGCTGAGGCAAAGACGGAGAGCCAATGAGCCAGGGCGACACGAGGATCTGGAGGGCCAAGCGCGAGAGAGGAAGGAGGAGCCTGACAGAACCACAGGGACAAGGTGGAGCCGGAGGAGTGGAGTCCCAAGGCGGCGGATGGTCGACGACAGACCAAGGCAGAGCCGGAGGGACGAGGGAGCCAGTGAACTGACAGGCCATGGTAGAGAGGAGGGAGATAGGAGCCATGGTGGAGCCACTGGGTCGAAGGGCCAAGGCGGAGTCCAGAGGCTGGAGGCGTAGACAAGGGATCCTCCAGCCACGATGCCAATGGAGAGCTCTGCACTCGTTGTTCAGGCTGGTCTTGTAGAAAGGCAGTAGTCCGGGTAGTGGGTAAGGTTGGCGATTTCCACAAATAGTTTTGTATGATCCTCGAGGGAAAGGCTCCTCTGCTCCAGCAGGAGGAGGACGGCAGGATCAATCATAATTAACAAAATGAAAACTGACCTTAACGAAAAAAAACAAAACGCGGGGGAACACGCAGCTTAACTTTTGTAAGGTCCGGTCTTCTGTCATGGTGTGGGAGAGAAGCACGTAAATGAAGAAGATACAATAAACAGTCTTTAATACTCCACAGCAGGGTAACAGCACATGCACGCACACACACAAATGTAATTCAGACGTATTCCATAGACAAGACCGGACAACCAAACTCTGAACAGACTGCAACTTATATGGGGAACGTAAATTAGGATAATTGACACGAAACACCTGAACACGATGACACAATCAAGGGGAGACATAAACTAGGTCAAAGAATACGAGGGATGAAAATGAAAACAAACACAAAAGTCCATAAAGTATGACGGTTACACTGAAAAAAATACTATTCATTGAATATACTATTTTTTTTAAGGTAAGTGGTTGCAATCAATTTATTTTAGCTAAATTTAAATAAATTTTTTTTGCTGAAAGTTAGTCAACTAAATTGTTTATTTAAATGTAGCTAAAATAAATTGATTGCAACCGCTTACCTTAAAAATAAAGGTGTATATTTTTTTTTAGTGTAGAATGATTCCTGAAGGACCATGTGACACTGAAGACTGGAGAATTGCCTGTTGAAAATTCAACCTTGCCATCACAGGAATGAATGAACGAACTAACATACATATTTGATTGTTGTACTGTCACATTTGAATTAAAATATTGTAAAATGAGGGGCTTAACCCATGTTGTGATTCATTTGATCCTATGCTCGCCTGAAAATGAAAGATGTCCTGTGTTAAGTGAGATTGGGTAATGATACCAAAATGTCATTCAAGCTGAATTGTGAAGAACAGCAGAGATTTTTCAATTCTTCATATCTGCGGGAACACCCTCACTCTTTCTCCAAGCCTGTTTTTTCATGTTCGATAGTGACGCTACTCAAATCTCTCCGACAAGTTTCAATCACAACTTCCTCCTTCTCATCAAGCCCCTTCAGCGTCTGCAGTGGACTGTATCTGTCTGATTTTGTCTGAGAGTTGTTACTGTGGCACATCAGCGAAGGTGCTTGGGATCAAAATGAATCACAAGTTAGAACCAGTCTGGATTCCAATGCTGTTTTAGATCATGGTTAAAGACAAAAGAACAAAAAGGCTAAAATTAATCTGAACCTCTCCTTGTAATACATCAAGAATTAATCAAATGCTTAAATGTCACATAAATATTACCCATTGCTCTCCGTAGGAGTGTCAGAATGACTAATGGAACAGGGTATACAAATATGTTGCTAAGATGATATATAATGTTCTCTGTGGAACAGCCTATGACTGAGGTGAGTACATACTTTTTGTACTACATTTATTCTGGTGATTTATTCAGAAAATTGGACTCTATAGGCTTTCATTTGAAAGGTAAACAGAGAAGTACTTCCAAACACTACTGACGTTATCGTAGGATAATACATTGGTAATTTGATATATGGCATGGCAGTGAGTGACTGCATTTATATGCGTGATGCGGTACCCAAAGGTACTACAAAGAAGAAGGAGGAAAAAAACGGGGGGAAAAAACATGGTATTACCATGGTGATGGGAATACAGTAGTATTGTTTCCCCTTAGTGATAACAATTTTGTAATTAAAGCATCATAGAACAGATTTGCCAGAGTTTGGATGAGATGCAATATGAGCTGGTGTGTTGGGGGAGGATGCTACAAACCAGTTCTCTATTTACTGTCTATTGTAATATACCTGCACATACAATTGTAAATTTATATATTTGTATTCCTTATTTACTTGTTTTTTGTTCTGTCACTGTCATTCTGTTACACTGTGGAAGCTTCTGTCACGAAAATAAATTCCTCGTATGTGTAAACATACCTGGCAATAAAGCTAATTCTGATTCTGATTCTATATATGGATTAAAGAGTTATCTGGATATAACTGAAGATTTGACATGATCCTGGATTGCTCTTTTCTTTGAAGCTTATCTCTGAGTTGTCTTGTTGGCAACATGTCCATAAACTCAAACCCCAAAGTGTGGGAGCAGGTTATAATTGTAAACAAGATTAGATCTTGGCTTTATTTAAGAGTTGTCTGCCGTTACTTTAGAAAAGCATACCTGTCCCTTGCGAATGTATCTTGATTTTACCAGAAACAATGTAATAGGGAAACACTTACAAATGTAATTAATCTGCAAACATTAGCCACTCCTTCCGCGTTTGTGGCTGCTTTTGGCAGGATTCGAGGCTCTTTTAAGGTCCAGAAATATTTAATTCTTCCTTCTGCGTGATTTGATGTTTGATCATTTTTACAATTAAAGCTAACTTTTATTTATTATTGAGCAAAAAAAAAAAAAAGTCAGTAAGATGTTAAATGTGTATATTATTGGTTTTGTAATCAATGTAAAAGAAACAACTCACTGTCACTTTTGATCAGTTTAATGCATTATTGTACAATAAACGTTTTCCTTTAAAAGCATTTCTTTAAAAGATTCTACTGACATACTGACACCAAACCTTTGAAGGGTTGTGTATTATGTAAATTTATGAAAGTGCTGTCCAAACATTTCCACACACATTTCTAAATATATTTCAAATGCATATTGTGCATATTGCTTATCATCATTTCCAATGTCGATACATATGCTTTTTCCAGTAAACACAAGAATACACAATTATCTACAGCAACGCAATTCAGCTATCCCAATCAAATCTGCATGTGTGATTGAAGAACCAAATTAGCCAGAGAGGAATTAGTACGATTAGCAGAATATGGCTTATTATCTTGGATGCATTAAACAACGTACAAAGAACAGGGCCCGGGATTCATCGAGGCGGGGTAATAACAGAGAGAGACGCAACGTTTTTTTATATAATCTGTTGTCTTAGAGCAGTCTGTCAGATCTGGCACATTCAAAATGTCCAAGCCGGCTTTCTTTGAACTGCTGTCTGTTCGTACAACTTTATCAACACTGAATTAAATGCAAATAGCTCCCTCCCTCCCTTTCGCTCGCTCTCTCGCTCGTGCGCTTTCTCCCTCTGACTCACAATAACAAACAAACAAAGCACTATGGAAGAGAACAAAGCTGAGGTATTGTCTCAAAGGACGACAAGGAATACAACATTTATAAGCATTCTGTGGATGTACGCCTCATCCTCTCAGCAGTCAAGGCTTTTAGCTCTGGCTGTATGACCGCGCGCACTCGCGTACGCCTCCAGACGCAAAATGTTTAAAAAAGAAGAGCGGTTCTCTCTTTAAGCTTTAAACAAACACAGTTTTCCTCAAGATGCATGTGTAAGACTGTAAAAATGTCACACATTCTCTGTGTGTGTGCGTATGAACGCACAGCTTTTTGAAGCAGACTGAGATCTGACAATGTTTCCAGTTCCGCCATATCTGATCTCCCTCTGTGTGTGTATTGATTCGGTTCTGTGGTATATTCCGTCAGCCCTCCGAGCTAACTGACCCTTTGATCCTTTCAGACAACCTGGCACAAACATTTTGTTACATCACATTTAAAGTTTTTGGGTGCATTTGAAGTTGGACTCATAAACAGGGACGACTGCTTTCAGATTATGTGAAGATACTAAACTGGCAGAAATTGATGTGCCTGTTAGCTGACTGACTTCTCTTATCCATCTTTAGGTGGTAGATCTAATAGACAGACTTGCTACGCAGTGTGAACTCTGAGGCAACCTCAGACCGCGTGCTTTCCCTCCGCCTGTCACTGGAATATTTTAGTTGAAATGCAATTCTGCAAGACAATTCCATTATTTTGAATGAATTATGAATTTGGGACTGTTTACAATGAATCTCTCTAGTGAGATTTGGAATGACAGAGAAAGATAGAAAGAGTTAGAGAGAGTTTACCCTGGAGATGTTCTCTTGGTTGAAAGGGCCTCCCACATACTGTAGACAGCCAGTCTGTCTGTTTGATTCATTTCCTATGTGTGTGTGTGTGTGTGTGTGTGTGTGTGTGAGAGAGAGAGAGAGAGAGAGAGAGAGAGAGAGAGAGAGAGAGAGAGAGAGAGAGGAGAGGAGAGCACAGGAGAGAGAGAAAGACAGGGAATGGGAAAGTGAATGAGGAGAATGGAGAATATTTCATCACATACAGCAAATGGTGCAGTGCCCTCTTGTGGAGTGACAAATCTCTCAAATCAGTTTTTAAACCAAATAAACTATTCCTGGACCTGTTGACAGAGCATGGTACAGATTAAATAAAAATTTGAGCTATTTACTCACTTTCATGTTGTTCAAAACCAGTAACACAAAACACTCGAATCATTCAGACTAGCTTGGTGAACTGAATCAACATATTCATTAAAAATATTTGACTCAAAAGAACAATTTGGGCTGGAATCTGATGATATAGTATGCTATTCTTGAACTACTAAGAGGATCTAGTGTGAATAATTACATTTTGATCTGTTTCTTGCACAAAACATGTATTGCTTCAGAAGACAATGAATATAATGCACAGGTTATATTAATCTCTTGGATTGTTTTATGGTGTGTTTTTGTCATTGTTTACTCACCCTTATGTTGTTCAAAAACAGTAGGAAGTTATAAATGATGAATATCCTGCTCTTTTCAAAATGAAAGGAAAAAGGACTGGGCTTGTCAAGCTTCAGAAAGCACAAAAACACCATCAAATTGGTCTGTATACTTTACGCTATATATGTTAAAGCCTTTTGAAGGATTGATTTGTGTGATGAGCAGACTGATAATCACTGATGATATTCCCTCCAGTGAGCTGTTACCAGATGTGACCGGATCATTTACTCAGTGAGTTGAAATGGAGAACCAAATCAGCCTAATTTGGGAATGAATCATCAGATTGGTTTGGTGAACTGGATCAACCGATGCATTGAAAATATTTGACTCAAAAACAGTTTGTTCAGTATTCTGATGATACTTCACTCATGAACTACTAATAAGACCTTGACAGCCTTGTCCTCAATTGATTCTGTCATTATTCATACTTACCTTGTTCAAAACCAGCAGGATGTTATTAAAAAAATGAAAATTAGGAATATCCAGTTTGTTATTTTCGTTATGAAAGTAAATAAGAATACGGGCTGTTAATCTTAAAAAGAAAAAAAGTTTTCTGTACACATCTTGCACTATAATCCAAGTCTTCTGAAGCTGTACGATACATCTGTGTGATGAAACAGATTGACAGTCATCTTCCCCCTCATCATCATTATTGAATCAGTGAGCTGAAATCAAGACCTGGATCAGCCAGATTTGTAAACGAATAATTTAGTTTGGTTTGGTGAGCTGGATCAACCTATTCAAAAATATATCATTCAGAAAGTTGATGATGTGTCCCGACTCCCAATAAGAGCTAAATCAAATAATCACTTAGATTTTATTCTGTTCATCACACAAAGCTTGTATGACTTCAGAGGACTAGAAATATATCGAACTAGTCATACAAATCACTTTAATGACCTTAATGGTGCATATTTTGCCATTTTGGAGCTTGATAACCACAGTCTTCAATTACTTTTATTATATTAAATGATAACAGTACCCAGGATGTTCTTCCGAAATCCATTTTTGTGCTCCACGGAGGAAATCAAGTCATACAGTCATGAAGGTGAGTAAATGACAGCATTTTCATTTTGGCTGAACTATCCCTTCGCCAATTTCAGTTTCATGAATCAGTGATCACAGATCAGTCTTTCATCTACACTAAGAAACACAGGTGTGCTCATACTTGGCAGTATTCTCCCGATGGTGTCATCAGTTCAAATGATGTGCAAGCAGTTTCAGCAAACATGTCCATATGTCACTGATATCACATTAGGACAAGCACACATTTCGCAGTAGCTTCAGAGGGGGCTGAGAATGAGTATTCCTTTGCCAATGTCAGAATGAAAGTGAAAAGGAAAACATAATGGTCCCCTCTTCCCTTCATTCATCTGTTATTACACCCCCCCCCCCCTTTCCTCTCTTACTTTTCTGTTCACACGAGATGAGCAGGAAAGGTAACGGAGGATGTCAAGGTTGTGCTAAAACAGCATACTTGAAAACTTCTCTTTTTCTCTCCTTCACACACACATGCACACTTTCTCTTCTCGAAGTGTGTATGTGTAAGAGACAACAGTCGTGCCCCCAGCTCAATGTCTGATTTTTCCACTGAGAAACTCTGGAATGTTAGATGGGCTTATTAAACAACTAAACTGTCCTGCAGTTGGAAAAAATCTACCCGTGGTGTTTGGGTCACTGACCGTGTGTAAATGCTTGTTGCTTTTCTTTGTTCCTGTCAGAATCCTGACGTTTTCAACAGCAAAACAATGAGGTGTGTACTGTACAGTTCTTCACTTTACTGGTCTCACAGCATTCAAGGTTCACAGTGTTTGTGATTTATTTTAGCAGTGGAGAGCCATTCAGTTTATTTCTCCTGTTAACTGTCTTTCTCTCTGTTAGCGGTGAGGGGCTCACATCAAGAGAGGTCTCTGTAATAATACAGTTAGGTCCATAGATATTTGGACACTGACACAATTATCATAATTTCAGCTCTGTAACCTGCCACCAGGACAGATTTAAAATAAAACAATCAAGATGAAATTGAAGTGCAGACTTTAAGATTTAATTCAAGGGGTTGAACAAAAATAGAACATACAATGCTTAGGAATTACAACCATTTTTATACACAGTCCACCCATTTCAGGGCCTTAAATGTAATTGGACAAATAAATATAATCATAAATAAAATGTTAATTTTTAATATTTTGTTGAGAATCCTTTGCAGGCAATGACTGCCTTAAGTCTGGAACTCATGGACATCACCAAAGACTGGGTTTCCTCCTTTCTGATGCTTTGCCAGGCATTTACTGCAGCTGATTTCAGTTATTGTTTGTTTGTGGGTCTTTCTGTCTATAGTTTTGTCTTCAGCAAGTGAAATGCATGCTCAATCGGGTTGAAATCAGGAGATTGACTTGGCCATTGCAGAATATTCCTGGGTTGCTCTCGCTGTATGTTTTGGGTCATCGTCTATTTGTATTATGAAGCACCGTCTAATCAACTTTGCTCCATTTTACTGATTCTGGGCAGAGATCCCTATACACATCAGAATTCTTCTGGCTGCTTCTGTCCTCTGTCACATCATCACTAAACACCAGTAACCCAGTGCTACTGGAAGCCATGCATGCTCATGCCATCACACTGCCTCCACTATGTTTCACAGATGATGTTGTATGCTTTGGATCATGAGCTGTTTCAAGCCTTTTCAATACTTTTTTCTTCCCGTGATTCTGTTAATTAATATCAGCCGTCCAAAGAATGCTTTTCCAGAAGTGGTCTGGCTTTTTTAGATATTTTTTTGGCAAAGTCTAATCTGGCCTTGTTTGCACCTTGTGGTGAACCCTCTGTATTTGCTCTTGTGAAGTCTTCTCTTGATTGTAGACTTTGACCGTAACACAACTACCTCCTGGAGAGTGTTCTTCTCTTGGCTGGATGTTGTGAAAGGGTTTTTCTTTACCATGGAGAGGATCTTCCGATCATCCACCACTGTTGTCCTCTGTGGACGTTCAGGCCTTTTTATGTTGCTGAGCTCACTAGTGTGTTCTTTTTTTTCTCAGAATGTACCAAACTGTTAATTTGGCCACTCCTAGTGTTCCTGCTATCTCTCTGATAGATTTGTTTTGTTTTGGAAGCCTAACAATTGTGTGTTTCACTTGCATGGAGAGCTCCTTTGACCGCATGATGTGGGTTCACAGCGACAACTTCCAAATGCAAATGCACACATGAATCCCCCAGACCTTTTACCTGCTTAACTGATGTAGAAATAATGAAAGAATAGCCCACGCCTGTCCATGAAATGGCTTTTGAGTCAGTTGTCCAATTACTTATGGTCCCTTGTAAAAGGGGAGGAGGTACATATTAAAGAGCTGTAATTCCTTAACCCTTCCTCCAATTTTGATGAGAATACTCTCATATTTAATTTCAGAGTGTGCACTTTAAGCCCATATTCATCATATAACTGTAACTTGAATATGTTTTGGTCAGTAGCTAAAATAATAACAAATTGTGCCTGTGTCCAAATTAGTGTTATTATTAATTATTTTTATTTATTTATTTATTTCACAAAATCATCCATTTATTGTTTGTCAGCCATAACATTTAAAAATAAGCAGTCGTTTTAAGTATGTATACTTGAGTCAGTAGTTTTCAGTACAAACAATTTATTTTGCAAGTCACTTGTAAAATCCATTTGGCTCAAAAATTGAATGGGTATTACTTTTCTGGTTGTGTCAGTAACAAAAAAATAAAAATAAAAATCACCAACAACAACATGCCTGTTGTTTGTTCTTATTAAATTTTAAATGTAATTTATTATTTTCTTTGGAGATTAAAGTGGGTCAAACAAATAGGATGCTGAAAACTCGCATGCCTTATCTTGATTGAATGAGCCTGCGTTGCCCTCTGTTTCTGACCCTTGGCTGGTTGGATTACCATAATCCATAATCTAGTGCTTGAATTGAGTTGGGCTGTGGCCCGCGTCCATTCGGGGGGACTGTATGAGGTGTGTGTCTCTGAGCGTAGGGGCACTCTGATGATTAAAGGCCCAGATCTGACATGAAGCTGTGTGTCTGAATCAGTGTGTTGGCCCGCGGGCATACAGCTTTGTACTCAACTGTCCCCTGCTTCTCTATAACTCTTTAACAACAAAGCAGATCAGATTGAGGCAAGGGATAGACAACGCATTAACGATATTACTGCAACATTAAGGGGGCTGGAGGCAGGAGGCACTTTGCTGCATTGCATACGTGAACAGCATGAGGCTTTTCTTATTTCTTCTTCTTTTTTTTTTAGCTTAGCTTCTCTTTATCACCATAAGTGTCTATGCAGAGAGATTGGAACAACTGCTTCTTGAACATTCTGGGGCAAGACAGGGGTTACGACACACTGGCATATAGTTCATTAGCTTAACGGTAGGCCATTTATGGTTTCCAAGCAACGTACCAATTTAACACATTAATATAGAATTCCTGGGGCGTACTGTAGGTTTGTGTTTTAACATTGATTGATTTTAAAATGTCCCTACCAAACTATACAGATGCACTGTGTTTTTCGCCTACACTGTGAAATTGCATGTTACGGCTCATCAGTTGTTCTTGTTTAGAGTGTTTATGTATTCATCCATTACCTTTTCTACACAGAATAAAAATATCCAAACAGTACAATAAATATACTTTTATTCAAAAACCCAGGTTCTTTTGCAACTTTTGCTTATTTTGTTCAGTGCAAAATTCTAATGTACATTTAACAGGTGACTTAAATACAACATTTATTATCCTTAACCAAATCTGTAGCCTCTTAACATGTAAAGAAATTGGTTCACATACAATAATGAAAATTGTTTAACCAGTGTCATGTTGATCCAAGCCTGACATTTCTTCCTCTACAGAACACAAAATAAGATGAAATGTAGGAGTATTTCAGTTAGGTCCATACATAGAAAAAGTCAAAGGGGTCTAAAACAACACTGGACCCCACTGACTTGCATTGGCTTTCATAGTAATTCAATTTAATAAAGAATAAATGAGATGTTTTTCAAAATATTTTGTGTTCTCAGAAGAAAGTCATACAGGATTTGGAACGAGCCTTAACAGGATTTGTAATCTCCATGGTGACCCAACAGCTGACGTATAATCTTATTGTTATATCGATAGTCTTTCAAGCCGCAGAGACAAAAAATAGCAGTGCTCACAAACATTAAATCCACCCAGATTATAATCTTCCATTACTGAAATGAAATCTAGACTCTAATCATCTCTGTCGATATGCGGTTTTAATGCGGCAGTATAAGGACATTGCTAAAATAGTTATTCAATTTATTTATTTATTTCAAATAATGTGGGTCAGTTGTCCTTTGAGTGATTACATTTACAGTCAAATGGCAGATCTCATTTGGGTTAGGGCTGGATGATATGGCCAAAATTGATATCACAATATATTTCTTAATTTCCGATGTCGATATGAACACTATTTATCTGAAATAGAAATCTTTTGTAACATTATAAATGCCTTTATCATCACTTTTGATAAATTTTAAGCATCCTTGCTAAATAAAAGTATTAATTTCTATAATTTCTTTCCCAAAAAAATAATAAAAATTATACTGAATGGTATAGTGTATAATGTTACAAAAGCTTTTTATTTCAGATAAATGCTGATCTTTGGATCTTTCTATTCATCAAAGAATCCTGAAAAAAAATTTACTCAACTGTTTTAAATATTGATAATCAGCAAATCAGCATATTAGAATGATTTCTGAAGGATCATGTGACACTGAAGACTGGAGCAATGATGCTGAAAATTTAGCTATGTATGATCACAGGAATAAATTACATTTTAAAATCTATTCAAATAGAAAGCAATTTTAAATAGTAAAAATATTTCAACATTTTACTGTTTTTGCTGTACTTTGGATCAAATAAATGCAGCCTTGGTGAGCAGAAGAGAATTCTTAAAAAAAAAAAACAACATTAAAAATCTTACTTTTCAAAAACTTTTGACTGGTAGTGTAGGCTGATTATTCTTATAGATTGAAACAAATGTGCTTCAGCCAGAAAAAAGGGTATGAAAAGTGCTCCGAGTCGCTGCAGAAAACAACAAAAACTGGAAATGTTGCTGGAGACAGGCTTATTGTAAATGCAAACTCATTCTCTGCCAGCAGGAGGCGCTTTTAGAGTGATAAAACTAGCGGTTTCCCCAGTAATGGCTGTAATCAAAGCAGCTCCGCTCTTGAACGCTTCTTTATCAGATCAAATGAAAATGCCATCGAAACTATTCTGAAGACAGTCGGTTCCCTTCAGAGATACATTCATATAAAACACCCACGCCGTGTTATGATTTTGAAACGTGCAGTGCTCATGTTTATTCAACGAAGTCAAACGGCACAAATAAATGTATGGGAAACTGGTAATGTATATCGAAATATCGGAAATGTGTTTAAAAATCATATCACCGTTATTGAAAAAAATTATATCGCGATACATATTGATATTGAATTATTGTCCAGCCCTAATTTGGGTGATTGTGTTTTATTCATTTTCCTTCTTTCTTTCTTTATTTATTGAAATAGGTTAGAATTTGCAATAAAAAATAAGCATAGCTATCCGGATGTGCATTAAAAAGTTGTCTTTTGGCAATCCCACAATTTTGGCTGCTTCATAAAAAAAACGGGATATTCATTCAAGTGACAATGGCTTATTATCCCCATTAATGGCACCGCAAACCCTACTAGAATATTATCAAGGTAATCCCCAATTACTGGCCTACATGCTGTTTAACATGCAGGCTGCGGTCACATGCAGACATGTGTAGTTGTGGAGAGGTGATCTAATTAGCTAAAGTCCAGATGCTGGAGGGATAATCCCGCTACTGGAGTTTTGCCGGACCAAACCACATGTACACACACAATCTAATTGCCCTGAATGCACAGTCGTGTGTTGGAAACATCTGACCGATATTGGTCACGTTGACCTTGCGAAATGCTACTCTGCAGTGACTTTTTCCCTGTTTGTTACATTGCTCCGAGCCTGTGGCTGATTAGTGAAGGTAAACAGGTCTTTTTTCTCTCATAGTGATGACTTAATTCTGCAGGGGACAGGATAGATAGCGGAGCACTGATGTGTTCACGTGCCATTTCTCAGGTGTTGATGCAGTTCTCTGCTGGAGATCTATAGCACCTGCTAGCAGAGGCTATGGTTCAATAACTCCCGTCCGATAACAGCAAAAGACCAGCGTTTGACATTTGAAGAATTAGCTCAATAGTCCAGCCAGTCAAACATGGATAGAGCTTCTATTGATCTCTGTATGCAGGAGTGAAGATAGTCCTTCCTGGGTTTCCCCATTAGAATTTGGTCTTGTAATAACCAACTCTCATTCTATGTTGCTTACTTTTTTTTTTTTTTTCCTGGCATGGTCCTGACACTCCATGGTACATAAAATATGCAACACAAGCCTAATCACTTTGAGTAAATGAGGTTAACGCTGATTATCATGGGATTTGAAGTTCATTATGTTGTCACTAGGTGCATTAGCTCAAGAACATGTTTCTAGCTCGGTTAAACCACAGTCTGTCATATAAATTTCTACTCAGCCATTCATTCATGTAGTATGGATATCTGACCGTACTTCTTTCTACCCTTAGTCCAAGCTGGTTTGTGCTGATTGTCTTCTGGTTTAGCAAAGCTTTGTTGACATCACTATATACTGTATACACCAACCCACACAGTAGGCCTATATCTCAGCCAGAATTAGTCATTTAATTATCTATGCTAATTTATATTTTTAAATGTACATTTCCTAAATATAAAATAATCATATCATGTTTGATATCCTCCAATTACTCTCTGCCCATCATTGTCCATTGTTGACATTTAGCAGATGTTAAAATAAAGAAAAGTACGTCTTTCATACTTTATTTCAGCATTTTTCAATTTTATTTATTAATTTATTTATTACACATAATGGTATAGAATTGAAGCATTTGGCTATTCATTGGTGATCAGCATTTACCATTAAATTACCATCCATCCATCTTTTTTGGCGAGATGATGAGGAAAAAAAACACTTAAATACATGTTGTTTATATTGAAGTGTATGACTGGAAAGTCTAGTGGCACAATTTTTGTTTAGTGTGAAAGCTTAATCTTCCCTACATTAACAAGCATGGTCTGGTTGATGTAACCTGTTGACCAAGGAAGGCTTTCTGGTTAAGAAACCTGGTGGAGAAATCATTAGCAAAAACACACCAAATGCTGGTCTTTTCAAAAGGGTACATGTTTCTACTATAATAGGAGAGAGGGAGAAAAAGAGAGGGAAATTGTAACATAGCGAAAGAAGGAGAGAGCAAAAGAGAGCTTAACCTTTGAAGAACACAGCTGACCTGAGGGAGAGATGGTGCTAAAGTGGGGTTTCCGCTGCCTCAAGGGAGATGAGAAAGAAGAAATCAATCACACACACACTTGTATGCTCACACGCCTTGGGAGCAAACACAAGCTTACATGCAGACACACACTCACAGGTTATGCTCTTCACTCCATCTGAGAAAATATAAGCTCTATAATCCTTTATCTCACCCCCAAAAGAGAAGGAAGATACAATAAATGGGAAAAGTAGAACATGAGAGCGAGAGAGACAGAAGGAAAAAGAAAGAGACAGAGAGCAATGTTGGGCTGAGAGAAAAGACTGTGGGAAGTAGAGAGTAATATCAAACTTGTGTTATTAGAAGTGTCCAGCTTTTCCTCAGGCATGGGAGCAAGACCTTTCCTGCTGTTTTCTTTCAAAGTACAGAAATCTGAAAAAAACTGAATCACAGAATTGCAAGACATCAAAAAGATTTAATCCTTTTTATTACCAGTTTATTATTAATAACACAGCTAAATCAAAATATTTGAATCTAGCTAAATATGTCATCACTGTTAAACCAGTTTGAGTTTGTTTGTTTACATTTACATTTAGTAATTTAGCAGATGCTTTTATCAAAAGCGACTTACAAATGAGGACAATAAAAGCAGTCAAAACTAACAAAAGAGCAACAATATATGTGCAAATGACAAGTCTCGGTTAGCCTAACGCAGTACACGTAGCAAGGTGTGTATATATATACAGTATATATTATACACACACACACACAAAGAAAAACAAATAGATAGAATAGAAAAAATAGAAAAGCTAGTGTTTGTTTTGTATTTTTTATTTTTTAAATAATAAAAAAGTAAAAGACAAAATATAGATAAGAATAGAATTAAAAGAGAATAGAGAGTGTTAGAGTAAGAGGGTCAAATAAAGGTTTTGAAAAATAAAACTTGCCTTTTTTTTTTTTTTTTTTTTAAGTGTTTTTTTTTTTTTTTCTTTGCATATGTAAGGTTAACGCTCAAAACAAAAGAAAAAAAAACAGATTGACTCAAATAAGGCAAATTTAAAACTGATTGCTAATTGTTCCCATTGCTGCAATAGGGCATTATACATTCCCAGGCTGTTGTAAATAAGAATCTTGTTCTTAAGTGATTTGCCTGGTTAAATAAAGCTACCACCATTTTGTTGAAATATTAGAGGTCATGCATTTTGTTGGAAAAAAATTCCTCTGTGTCTGTCTGCTCGATCCTAATTGCTTGTTTGCAATAATATGTGTCTGATTATGGAGTTAAGTAGATGGTAGTTAATGTCAGATGACCCGTGTTTAAGTTGTTAAGGCAGTGGGGTAATGTGGTTGAACTGTGGTGGAATCAATATGCCATTAGTCGCTAGGTTTTAATTGTGGTTTGATGTTTTGTGAGGGGTAACCAATCAATAAATAACCAGGGGGCAGTTATGATTAACAGCATAAAAAGGCATCGTTACTCAAATAGGAACAGTTGCAAGCATACAATAATGGAGACGTTGAGTTTAACCCTCTGGGGTCTGAGGGTGTTTTGGGCCCTTGAGAAGTTTTGACATGTCCTGACATTTGTGCTTTTTTCAGTTGCTAATAAACATTTTAATGACTAAGTTTAGTAGCACCATAATCAGCACAAACTGGGCTACAATAAAACATGAGCAGCATGAAAATAGCCCACATGTTTGTGTTTTTGAGAAAACAAAGTTTATGCGTGCTTAGTGAAAAACTAAAATTTTAAAGTCACTGAAATAAGGCCATAAAACACATACAGAACATTTGTTCACAGGACTATTGAGAACAGATCTTGAAGTCTAGAGTTTTTGCATCAGAATGATGTGAAAATCATCTTGTTTACTCACTCACAGAAAACAATATATTGATTTAAATTTTCTAAGACGTCGAGGGGGCGTGAATGGTCATGTATACTGATGTGAGTCACACCTGAGAAGACAAAGGCCTGCATAATGAGCTGCATAATGAGCTGTCAGGTGAGTGACTGAGAGGGAATTGCTACAAGAAATAATGAGGAAAAATAAATGTATCTATTTTTTTGTTTTTTGTTTTATTGTTTTGTTTTATTTAGAATATATATAACTATCACATCTTTTTGGGAGTGTGTGCATCACATGGTATTAGCTGTGGTCCAGGCTCTTGTGCGGGCAGGAATCTCAGAGCCTGAGAAGCCATGTCAACATCAGCCTCTGTTTTCCATGACCAAGTGGGCTGCTTATATGCTTTGGCTCTCTTTGCAACAGGTTATTTTGCACTGTTATTCTCACATCTGAAATAAAAAAGTTAGCATGCTGTTTACACAAACTACATTATTAATATTATTATGATGTTCACTGATACTAGTACTAATTTATCTAAACAAAGAACACAATTACCACATAGCAAACATATTTTACCACAAAGTAACTAAATCAAATGAAAGTAACATCTCTAAAATAGTGAATGCACACTTACTCTAAAAATCTGAATGGAGTTGAAAACTGAACGAATGCCCCCTTCTTATGAGAGATGCAGGTGAATGCAAGAGTAGTGTATTCCCCACAGTACCTTAGTATAATATGCATACTTCATGAGAAAACAATGACTATTGACATTAGACTAGTAACATATAAAACTCATATACTTTTATGATCGTATTTCCCTGTCGTTATAGAAACATAAAACAAACATCCCTGGCATCATGACATTAGATGCGGTGTTGAATGAAACTTTCTAATGTTTCACTGATTATCATTAGTCAGGGAATATAGTTTGGAGAACGGTCTGACTAGTAAAAATGTTGGACAAGTTATTGAAAAACTAATACAAGTGTTGAATAAAAAAGGATCTTACTATGTTTGACACTGCTGGATCAAAGCCCACTGCATTGTTTTTTCAGTGAGGTAACCAACGCCTTGAGGTGAATGCTGCTATTCCTCTCAGCCGACGCCGAACAGTAAAACTTGAAGGTCTTGTGCTTTGTTTGCTGTGAGTGGGCGTTTACACGCAGCGCGTTCACGTAGATGATTATAATATCATGCTCAGCGGCGTTTGTGGGTCTTTTGGGCGTGGTCGTATTAGAGATAATGAAGGTAGATGTGAAAAACTGGACATCGCGTTGGTTTCATATGGATTACTTTATCACAGAATATTTGCTTTCGATAAGACTTGCTTAGTTTAAAAAGTAGACATGTCAAGCTTTCTATAGATATATCTCTCAGGTCTCTTTGTTGAGTATTTGCTGAGTCACAGTTCATTTTAATGACGCGTTTCTAAAAAAAGATTACGCAGACCAAGGCGGCAGACAGCACACACTGTTTGTTTTCTTTATTTTATAAATGCACAAAGTTCTGTTGTTATTATGTGGGTATACAAATAAAAGTAGACCCTTTACAGATTCAGTAGATGTATGTGCTCTTATCTGTAAGATCAAAACTGAAAGTGTAATTTAAGTTATTTTCGGTGTTATCAGGAGAAGATGCCACAAAACGCGTATCCGCGTTAGTCGACTTCAGAGGGTTAATTACCTGTCCATTGCATTTCATTTGTTGGATCTGTCGTAGGAGAGAGGGGTCTGCCATGGCCTGACATGGACGAGATAGAGAGAGCAGGCGCTACCCTTGGGGTTGAAGACAGTTCAGTTATAGTGATTGATTGATTGCCAAAGCTGCATGAGCAGGAGGTACCGACACCAGGAACGCGAGGAAGGCAAGGAAAGCGAGGAAAAATGGCTGGAGTTGTGAGTGAGGAGAAAAGAGGGACAACTTCTCTTAATTTCAATAGAGAGGACTACTTATGTTGCCTGAGAAAATCGATTTGGAGAGGATTCGGCCCTTGTGAGGAAAACGGCGAGCCTTTTTTCCTCCTGTTTGTTCTCAAGTTGTCAAACTTGATGAAAGGTCTGCGCCATCTTTGCTGAAACTCTGAGACAAGTGAGTTATTATACAACAATGGAATAAAAAATAAATAAATGATAGAAACCCAATTTGCCAATTTTGCTCCAATCCACCAGTTGGCCTTTTTAAAAAAAAAAAAAATTATTATTGTTAGCAATTCTTTCCATGTATGTGTATGTGGGTTATTTTGGCAACTCAAAGGTGCGCGGATGTGTCATTATTCTGAATGACAGCTGTCAGAACTCTGGCTGTTTGTCGATCTTATGCCTGAGAGGGACAGCGAACAGGAGAGAGAGGCTCTCCAAAGGCTTCTGGTCAGCTGCCAATGCCATCTCTTGATGTCATGTTCTCTCAGATCTGCTCTTCACATCTCCCCTCTAGAAAATAACAAAGAGCTATTCAGATACTCTAGAGATGTCTACAAGAGACACCTAGCATGAATGTGAGAATTACTGTGCACTTTGTAGGAACGGTGTTGACGTCGATTTAATTTTTCGCTGAGGCTGCCTTGTAAACTGTGTTTTCTAGTGATCTTAAAAGAATAGTTTAACCAAAAAAAATAAATAAATAAAAGGGCTATAATTTACACTACTCCTCCTCATGTTGTTCCAAACCCATACCTTCTGCAGAATTACAGAATTGTCATTTTTGGGTGAACTATCCCTTTAAATGAATCCATCTTTTCAAAATATGCATAATATATTTGTACATAAATGTGCCACTTTAAATAACGCAATGCCTTCCAGCAGACGTGCTCTCAAAGATGTATGTATGAGATTAAAAGGTTTTTCTAATCAAATAAAAGGTATTTTTAAAGAATGTTTCAAGTGTTTTTGTTCATACAGTGTAAGTTAATGGGGTCCAAACCACACTGGACCACACTGGCTTTCATTATATGGACCAAAAACAAACAAACAAAAACAATGGTAAAAATGCAGAATCTAGATAAAATGCTAAAACTAATCGCTTTTTAGCACAGGATCTATTATCGATATTATTTTCCACCTTCAAATGTATCGTACATAAAATACTCTACAGAATGCCTGCAATAATGAAAATAAAAGGTTTATTAAATCATATACCGTACAGCTGTTTTCTGCGTTCTTTCTGCACTTTGGTCTGCACCTTTGGCATGTCGTTTTCTTCCCTCTTTCAGTTTCTGTCAGTGTTTCTCTTTTTCTCGCTCTCTCATTCACTCTCCTGTTAGAGGTAATTCTTATGTAATGGCCTAGGGTCGCAGTCTGAACGGTTATGTCTTTACACCTCATTCACTTTCATTGCTGCTGCCGTTTCCCACTCGCACAGTACCTCTTCATTTCTAGCATGCCTGCTAACTCTCCACCACCAAATGAAGCAGTGGAAAGGAATAAAAAAAAAAACAACAACAACTCCAAAATGAAAATGAAAATGCTTTCATTCTATTCAGTCGGTCTCAGGAGCCAGTCAATTGGAAAAGTGAACACACACACATGGTTTATAGAAAGGTGTGGTGATATAGTGGCCTGCCACTGAAAAGAAAGGCTCAGTGCACAAAATTATAAAGTGCAGCCTGCTGGAAAGGCTAACCATACGGCTACTTGAAAACCCCTTATAGCAATCTGTTTAAGAGCTATCTCCTTAATTGCCACTGAGCTTCAAGTGGACCAACGACTCAAAAACCCAACAAAATATGTCTGGCATTTTTTTTATTCTCTGTGGCCTGCTGCAGTGGTGATGAGAGCACTGCTAACATCACTCGTGATAATATCATACGTACGTCTTTGAGAGCATGTCTGCTGGAAAGCATTGCGTTAGTTAAAGTGGCATGTTTTTGTACAAACATATTATGCATATTTTGAAAAAATGAATTCATATTAAGTCCAGGGAGAAGCTGATATTGTAAGTATTTTTTTCAGAAGGATATCTTTCTGTACTTTAAATGAAAACTTGCAGACTCTACTATGAAGTGCTGAGCATTGTTTCAATCTACTGGAGAGCAGAGCCTAACAAGGCTAGTCTTTAAAAATCAAAAGCTAATGAAACCTAAATCTGTAACTTAAAACAGAAACATCTCAAAGGAGACAAGCTGGCACTCGGAACAAAATGGTTCCTCAGCAGGAGTGTTTTTTTCCTGCTTGTGCAGTCGTTTCAGAAGATCAGAAGTGAGATTTCACTCAGATCACAGATGGAGAAGGGCCATTGAGTCGTCTACATCAGTGGAGAGCATTGTTAAGTTTAATCTTTTACAAATGTACACTTGTGATATTGCAAGCACAGCAGTGTTTGTTTTAAGTGGCGTTTCCGTGTGGTCATGCCGAGCACAGGTCATGCGTGGGTGATTGCGTGATGCAAAAGAGATTCATACCGCTGCTTTTATTCTGTACCAGGAGAGCTCCCTTATGCAACCTACTTATTGTCTGATAAAACACACACCTGCTACGGCATGAACATGAATTTAAGTTTGTACTTTACTGGGAAACATGTGATGTGAAACACAATCTGGCATATGAAAGGAGTTAAAATTCTTCACATCATATGTAAGTTTGGCTTCACTTCAAGTTTAAATTAAACCATAGAAATGTAATCTTGGAGGCAGACTAGCTTGTTTCCAATCATTCCCCATGTCTAAATGATTTTCTTGTTAATCCGTCTTTGGGTCATTCTATGAAACGCATGCCTTTTCCAGTTTCCAGTTCTTTTTTGTGAGATTTTTAATGTTTCATCAGACCAATAATGTTGCTGTAAAGTCACTCCATTGCATTTTGTCTTCTCAAGCTATATTAATACATTTATTATATCCTAGGATATAATTATACCTCCAGAGGGGTAAAAGAGTGTTGCAGGGTTGACCATTTTTGTTTAATTTCACATTACAGTGCTCAAGCTAGTGAAACTGCTTTGCTTCCCATGCTTTTTAGAAAGGAAATGTAATGCTGACATTTCAACAAATATCCACTTTTAATTTGTTAGTTGTTTGTCATGGTAACAAAGTTGACATTTTAAGTGATTTCACTATAATTGTTTTTATTCCTTTATTTCACTGTATTTGCTAGTATAACAAGTTAGAATATTGATGTATATATTAAAACCGCAAACCCATGAAAGACATGTTTTCTTGAAGTATGTGCTTAAAGGTTGTCCAGTCAGAGGAAAACATTTCTGTAAAAGGAAGTTGTTGTTTTTGGGGGTCTAAATTACTGTGGCATTTGAAACATGGCTGAGATGTGGTTTTGTGAATAACTTACCTGTCAGAAATGGCTTCATCAAATCCAAATCGAAGATCTCATGCATTTTCTTTTTCATTTTTATTTTTTTGACAAGTGCTTGTTTTATAGTATTTTACTCTTAACTGTAAATTAGCATTTGTAAGGCCAAATACAGTTTTGATAATCCATGGCTAATTGTTAAATTGAGGAAATAATCTTATTTATGGTAAACAACATTCTGAAAGCACAGTGTGTAAACAGACATGATGGTCTTCTATATAAATCTTTGAAATGTAAACAAAGAAACGAATCCTTAAATTCTAAAGCTTACTTCATACAAAGAATCAATTTCATGCAGTGATTTTAATTTCTTGTAATTGTTTTTTGCTCGTATTACGTACTGAAAATGTTGGCCATTCCACTTTTGGATAAACACCCTATAAAATCAATTTATAGCACAGTTTTCTTTATTTTCTTGAGTATTTTTTTCTCTCCTATTAAAACAGGAGATTGCAAGATGAGCAGTCAGTGTTTTTGGTCCACTTTTCCTGAAAATAAATTATTATAAAATAAAATTGTATAAAAAAAACAATTTATAAAATAAATAAAAATTATGCTAAAAGATAATTTTGTCAGCTGTTAGGTATGCACTAACACTGATACCATCGAATAAGCCCATTTTGTTGTCCTGGGTTTTTCATGTTGTATTTTTAAATGACTGTTGTTCAGTGTGTTGTAGCCTTGTTGCGTATCATAATTGCTTAATTGCCTGTGTACATGCTTTGACACACACAATATTCCAAGCTTGTTTGGAACCACATTGGCACAGGATCTGTGGCATGGCACGGTGAACTTCCACCCTGTAGCATGTTATCTGTGCCAAGCAGGGCACTGTCATGCCAATCTAGGACAGTGTCAGGCATGGAGCGAAGCCAAAGGAAGCCGCAAAAGGCAGGCATGCTTGTCCGCTGCCCACTGCTTTGCCAAGGTCAAGTATGTTTGGCAGCAGTTCTGATCTCCAGTCTCCGGTGATAAAGTGCCCAGACTGAAAAAATGTGCCAGATGAGGGCAGATATGAAACATGATCTAATAAGATATGAGGATGTGTGAGTTAGTGCAGTGACCCAGTTGAATGTGGACAGGAAGAACACTTTTTGCCCTTAAAAAGTATAATAACAAATTGTTGGCTAGTCCGCAGTGCCCTGATAAGCCAAAATCCAAAGGTGGTTGTGTTGTGTTGGATCAGTGTTTCTGTAATTCAAAGATACATGCGCATATTTTGTTAAAAAAGCAGTATGCCGTATGCAGTTCATTGGTTAGGTGTCAATCCGAGAAAAAGAAGTAATCCAAGTCTGCAACCTGTAGATTTTGCACTACTACAGTGACAGAAGCAAATCAACTGACACGTTTATCCCAACAAGGTTGCTATGCTCCCTATGCTAAAATCTGCCTCAAAACAGGTCAAGATTCAGCACTGTATCAGCACTCTTGACAAGGTGCATGTGTAGTTAGGAAGAGGACTTGACTATGATTGCCCATTGCTTTGTCTGATAATTTGTCTCACATGGTTATTTGATCATTTAAAAGTGACTTTCTTAATATTTTCAAGCGTTCGTCTCCAAACTCGCACGCACTCGAGTAGACATGAAAAGAGTTACCAAATTAGCTCATCTCCTGGTACAAGTGAACATCTCCCTGTTGTAGTTTTTGTTTCATGTCTAGGATCAAAGAGACTTGACGTTTCAGAGGAGGTTTGCATGTGAATGACACGGCCTGTTATCTCGAGCCAAAAACAAACTCATTTTCATCTCGTTTCATTAGGCAGCACTGAGAATCATCGACATGCTGCTCGCAGACTAAGGTATTGCCCCCCCATGTTACATGAAATGATTGGATTAATTCATGGTTGTCAGATGTCAAAGCAAATCTCACTTACAGACAAACTTCTGGTTTTCTGTTGTTTTTGTTAACTGACATTAGTCTAGATCTAGACTATGAGTTTGATTCTGGTTCTTATGGAAGCCTGATTCTGCCTCAGTGTAAATAATAATCAACCAAAGGATCTGGAGAAACATGCTTGTGGTAAAAAAAAAAAATAAAAAAACAAAAAAAAAAAAAAAAATTTTGTAAAAAAAAAAAACATTTCAGCAAAAATCTTACATTGTTCTTGCACTTTTGCGACATATTCAATGTGAAAGGAGCCTAAAGGATTTTTTCTTAATACAAAATAGATGAATGGAACTGTCGACATTTATTATGTGGGATGTACGGTGAAGGGCGTTTGGCAGGTAATGCTTAATGTGTTTTGAAAATATATTAGGGCTGGGCAAGCTAACGTGTTATCGCGTTAACGCATTAATTAAATTCATTGCAACAATATTTTATTCGCGCATTACGCAGTTTGTCTTATTATTATATTATTTTATTATGAAAGTCCGTTGCTCACTGGCTCTGAATACACACACAGACAAAACATGGGTCACAGGAGGGGTGGGATGTAGGCTACTGGCTTGGGATGGGTGTCATCACACATCTCAACCAATGAGAGCATTTGGGATGGGCCTAAGACTGCAGCAGCACTCACATGAACGCTCACGATAAAATTATTTAGGCTAAGCATCAACATTTACAAACTACTGTTCACTGTTATTTTTGACAGAAAAGAATGCAATGTGCTCGTAATCACGACTAAATAAGTGGGAAACAGGAAATTTCCGATAGCACGTGAAGACAGCATAGATGCACTCTCGCTCAGCACAATGGAGTGCATAGTTTTGTTAACTTTGAGGTTTATTATTTTGAGTCGTTTGGGACGTGGTGACATGCTGCACGTATCAGAACAGAATGAAGTTCCGCGCTCCGGCGTGGTTAGCGCTCACACTACATGTCAAGCCAGAGTTAAACTGAACTGCGCTCTGGACAAACTCTGCCAGGCCCGAGGCCAGGGCGACGGCCCTCAGGCTAAACGCGAGCGATCAACGATAGTCAAACGAATTGGGCTTTGGGGTCAAACGCGCTCGTGCACGGTTAATGATTGCCTAGTGTGGTACACCATTATTCCCCGCATCCAGAACACGAGTCTCTACCCGCCCAGCAATGCCAATATGAGGGTTGTACCGTTCTGACGCTCTGCTGCGTTGGGTCCCGTGGTAGTGCAGGTCTCTACTCGGAAGGTGTCTGTTATAATGTTATGATGGAGGCTCTGGACTCTGAGCATACCTTGTTTTTTTATAACAAACTATAAAATATTTTCTATGAAAACGTTAATGCACTGGCAGTGGCAGATAGCTTTGTTTTTATATTTAATTTGATTACATTAATGGTATAAGTTGAGATTTACAATAAATAATTTAACTGCTACTATGTAAAAGGAATACTGCTGTAAAAAACTTACTCGTTTAAAGTTCTAGTGCACTAATGGTATTTTCACTTTTGTTCATTAGCATGTACTTTTTAAATGAAAAAAATTGCACAATACACTACTTTTGAATTCATTGAACTTTGTGCATAACAATGCAACCGAGTAATGCGGACCGAGCACCGCAATGCTGTACAGGTGCGCTGCCGAGCCAGTTTACTTCCTCAGAAAAGGCATAAATATGGAGCTGGTGTAAAACGTGGTGCAAATTTGTTTGCATTTGTTTACAAATCATATACACAATACAGTATTGTGCAAGGAACTGTGTGAAAATGAGTCTATTAATCAATAATTTGTAATAATAACTTGTGAACCTGTGTGAAAAGGAATATACATAGTTGGTGCTTTACTGTAACTAGTGTTCATTTAAGCAGAAAACTGCAGTGAATTGTAACTCTTTGGAGTTTTGCAAAAATGTTGGTAGTGGCATATTTTTCCAATGAATCTACAGTATGTTGAAATAAGTTACTGTGAGAAAGTTTAAAATAAGAAAAAAAATCACTTTTAAAAAATCTTAATTGTGATATTTAAATTTGCAATTTTGAAAAAAAAAAAAAAAAAAAAGTCTGCAATTGAAACAAACTAAACTAATGAAAAAGAATATTACCTTTTATACTTCTTTCCTCAGTTGCAGAATCCTTCCTTCATTGTTTTTCGACTTTTGGGTTGTCAACCTTTTGGGTTGTTTTGATCAGGTTGTGGACAGCTAGTGTGATGGAGGCCAGCTGGTATAAGCTGTGCAGGTAAACCTCACTTCTCTAACCTCAAGAGGCATGATAGCGATTGACGCTAAAGGCTGTCTGTAGTGTGCTTGTTAGTGTGGTTGTCTCCCATGTTGGTTAGAACTGGTTCAAATTTCGCTCAGAGCAGTGTGAGTACGACCAGTTACATAAAGACAGAAAAAGCTAAATGGAAATAAGATAATGCAAGTAACCATGTAACTGTTCATACTTCGGATAGAGAAATATGCTCTCTTCCCGTATGAAACTCTTCCAGTATATTTTGTTGTTGACATTAGAGGTTGTTGCCTACTCAAACTGTATAGTATTTTGCCATAAATTTGTCTGTCACTTGACAGAATTGAGCCAAATCAGACAGATGCCAGCATGAACGGCTGTGTGACATGCTCTCATACATGAAAATCATGGACAAGGGTAAACATGGTTTGTGCCAACTACAAGTGTTTTGTGCAGTGAATTATTGACTGCTGAGAGCGTGAAACCTGAAATTGGAGAGATATCATTGAGCCGATGCAGTTCATGGTACTATTAATGCATTTCATTGTTTGGTTTTGCAGCATGTTGGTGCTATGTTGAGTCGCCACTTGATGCCCAATATAAAATCTGGTTCCTGAAAAACAACCAGTGTCTCCGTGTTAAATTGACTGCAGATAAATGTGTTATGAAACCAGACGGCCTCCACAAAATAAATAAGTCTGTTTAGGAACAGGCTGATCTCATTTTTGGGGTTTTCCATTTGCGATTTACAGGCAATGTCAGTATGTAGCTCCAGGAAAGATTGAGATTCAGTAATATAATCTATTTAAAACGCTTCCAATAATAATTATTAATACAAAAAAGAAGATAACATTATATAGTGAAAGCAGAAGAAGACTCTTCCAGATGTTTCTCTCAGGGCTGAAGTGAGGAGACATTTAAAGATGGATGACAGGCATTCATGTCTGTCAAAGAGGCTGTGAGTTATTAGAGCATGCCCGCCCGGTGGCCATCTCAGTTCATGCACACCTGAGTTTGAGTGCCAAGGGCCACCTGGGGAACAGGTGCAACTAAACTTGCATCTCACACCTGAATAAGCGCGCCCTGTGCGTAAGTGTGTGTGTATACACAATCATTAATGCATAAAGCTGATTGTCCTAATTGTGTAATAGTGCATGATAATGCATTAATATATTGTAAATGATATTTCCTGCAATTTTTGGGATTCATTTGAAGCATTCAAAGTGCTTAATTAGCATTAAATGGACAGTTCATCTACAATTGAAAATTATATAATTTACTCTCCTTCGTGTCATTCCAAACCTGTGTGACTTTTTTTCTGATATTTTGGGGGAAAAAAAATAATAATAATAATCTAATGTATGATAATAATAATTATTACTAGAAAGATGTCTTCATGTTTTATGTTTTTCAATCCCAATGACTTTCGAAATATCTTCTAGAAGAAGGTAAGCCACTTTAAATGAATAATTCACTGGAAATTAACATTTGCTTTTAATTTACTCACGCTCATGCCATCCAAGATGTAGGTTTTTTTTTTTTTTCATTAGAAAGCTAAAAATGATTTTAGCTGAACTCAGTGTCCTTGGTGATTCATAATGTGGAAGTAAACGGGCACTGTCACTTTCAGAGTCAAAAAAGCAGATACAAAAAAAACAAATTTATTCATTCATTTTCTCATGCAGCCACCGAAATTATATCATTTACAGCAAGAGTGAGGACGCATTTGTAAAAGTTAGCATGGTTTTAGGAAAATATTTATACTTAAATTGTATTGTTCATCAAAATGGTACTTACTTTTGCTTATCCTGGATGATTGTAGTGATGGTGCTGCTGTAAACAACAATCTGAGATGCTTAAAATGTTCTGCTGCAGCTTTTTTGGAATTATTTTTGTTGGTGAAAAGAACAACTGCTTGTTTGGTGAACTGTTGAAAATTAATATCACATTAGCTCATGCAGCAAACTGCACTATTGCTTTTGGAAGTTACTGTGAACTAATAATATAGTATTAAAGATATATATATATCATAGTATGCTATATATTATATAATATGATATTCAAAACATACAGGGATTTTTTTTGCTCTCTTAACTTGAATTATATGGGCATTCCAACTGCAGTCTTGTAGGCTTCATCATGCAGTGAATGCTTTTTGTTTTTTACTCAATTTCACCTCGCATAACGTTAAAACAATCATTTCAATATCATCGCAGACAATAAATATCACACACCCCTAGTATCTGCTTTTTTTAGACTTGCATTTAATGAACCACCAAGGGCCATGAGTTCAGCTAAAAATATGCGATGGCCGGAGTGTGAGTAAATTAACTGCAAACTATATTTTTTTTTAGGTAAACTATTCCTTTAACATTTCTGTTCAACTCTATTGCTGTAGTTCCACTGGTAGTTGACATTAAGGCCATGATTCCCAGGTTCGATTCCCATAGAACACAAAAACATGCCGAATGAATACAATTATAATAGTCTGTTTTCTATAAACACAGAGCTTAGAAAAGGCCCAATTGTTAAGATATTTCTGTCAGTGTGTGCTGGATCGTGCTGTGTGTTCAAGAGAGTGTGTGCTTTCTTGAAGGCTTTCTAATGACCTTCTTGTCCTCTGAATGTGGGTCCTCATTACTGGCGAGGCATCCATGAATATGCCTGTAATGGCCTGGCAGCTCTCATCAGGCTCGAATAATGACTGAAGTGTCTCTCGTTTCTTCTTTTGTGCTTTTCTTTCTCTAATGTCCTAAAGAGATCAGTGGTCCTCTCCAGGCCCAAATATACCAGGCAGATCAAGGACAAAAACATCTGTACTAATGGAGGAGGTAATTGGCCCTCAGGCACACAACAGATGAGGAAACTCAACGGTGTTCAGCGGCTCTTTGAATTAAGCTTTATCAACTGAACATGTAAATTCAGCTAAACCATAATAGATTTATTAAGCACATAAAGACCACCGACAAAGCCATTATTGATATTTGTAGAGCTGTGCTTTTAAATTCATACGATGTAGCAAAAAGCACATGAACGGTTTAGCAAGTACTTTGTGTTCCCATACAGTTGGATTTGATGTTTTGCTCTTATGTAAATCCTTGAGTAAAAGTTAAGATCGTTTATATCAAAGAATCTGAATGAGAAAATTTTCACTGGTGATCTTTTGGACCCCAGTATATACTGCATGCATACTGCACATCATCACAATTGATTATGGTTTTGCTGAATGAGATATTACTGTATGTAGGAATTATGGGAGACTGATCTGCTCATAAAAGTTGTAACATCGCAGTGCTTAAAATCATATTAAGTGATATGACAGGTATGACGGATTCTGTCAGCCTGGAAGATGATTGAAGTGTAAGTGTCACTCACTGATTTACTTACGATCCTTAGGCTTTCTCACTATTTCTCTTACTCTGTTGTCTCTCTCTCTCACTCCATTTCTCTTTTCATTTTTTTACTCTGTCTTTACAGAATGTAAGTTGGGTTCAAAAGACAAGCATTGGCAGCGAAATAAATCATTTTTTGCTGAATAAATGGTGCTTCTATTCACCGGTGAAAACCGAGGCTAAAAAAAAAAAAAAAAAAAAAAAAAAACAAACGCTAACCGAAGTGTGTGGGAAGAGTACGCTCATACAAATGTATTTCTGAAATATGGAGCCTTCATTTTCTTGCATCTCTATTGGATTAGTAGTGGTCAGAGGATGCAATACCCTCAGGTGGAGAACAAGAACTGAAGAACACGATAGTTGTTAATTATGGGCCTATTTTCAGCAGATAAGTCATACTGTATTTTTACAGTCACATCTTTATTATTATTATCATTATTTGCATCCAGTTAAAAATCAGTTCAACTTTAAAAGCAATAATGAGTTCTCTGTGTACAGGTTTTGTGGTTACAAATGCAAAACGCAGGGCGTATAAAAATGTAGAGACCTGTTTTTTAAAAGTTGTACTTTTTAATTTGAATGCATTTTTAGAATGTCTTGTGCAAGATGCTGCAGAAGATCCAAGATGCAAGCACAATGGTCAAACAAGTCAGTCTAGTGCATGTTGTGTGAGTTGACATTCTTAAAATGCTATGCTCAAGTTCTTGAGTCTTTGCTTTTCCCCCCCATTCCACTGCTATTGTCTCATGTTTTTGCATTTGTGTTAATGGTCTTTTATAACGCGGGTGAATCAACATCTCGAACAGATCGTCCTTAACGTTTTATACTTCAATTCGCATGTGCTATCCCTTGCGTGTCCACGTGACAAGGACACTTGATGTGGTAAGTCTTCTGTAGCAAATGTTCCTATGCGCTTATTCCATTTAAAGTTATATTCTTTGTTTTCTCTTCAGCAGTTTGTGACAGAATACACAGTAGCCATGTAGGCAGTGTGCAATTCAGAGTACCCAGACATAAAACCATTTGAGTAAATGTTACAGAAACGTCAGTCCCGATGCACTGTACATGTGATACATCGATCAGTCAGTCAGTTGTGTGGCCACTGGCTGAAGACTGAATCACGACATTGCCTAATGAATCACTGTGTTCAAACAGCACATACAGTGAAAGAGCTGTTTAAATGAATCAGCTCAGTTGAGTCAGGTCATTAAGTGAATCAGCCTGAGTCTCTTTTGATGTCTCAGTTCACAGAGTTCAGAAAAATCATGATTTCATCCTGGTTAGTTCTAGTTAGGTTCTTTTTGTATTATTTGATCAGCAAGCAACTTTAGAGCCTTGTGTTTTATTGTTATTTTTATTTAATTTATTGTACTTCCCTGAAATAAGCCATCTGCAATTCAATCAAGAAATAATTATCAAGTGAACAAGGAATAATTTGAACTGTTTGTTTAAATTAGATGAATGAAATCTTGTTTACAAAGCCCTGTGTGTATGTTGATTTCAGTTTCTAAGCCCACTAGTATTTGGACTTGGTGCACATCCAAAAGTGAAAGTGTAAGTGATGGGTGACGTGCCAAAATCATATTCAGAATTAGTGCTCTGCATTTAACCATCCAAAGTGCACACACACGACGAGCAGTCGTGAAACACACACACACGTGAGCACAAACCGCATAGCAGTGTAGCACCATGCTGTTGTGCCCTGGGGCAGTTGGAGGGGTTCGGTGCCTTTTTCTCAAAGGGGTCTCACCTCTGGTTCGTGTACGTGAAGTTGGAGAGATCGCTGGTTATTGCACTCACCACCCCCCATCGAAATTCCTGCTGGACCTTGAGACTCGCACGAGCGGACGTACATTTGTGTTACAGTCCATTCTCTATCCATTGCTTGGCCACAACTGACCCATTATAGAGTCAAGGAGGTAAAAGAAGGCAAGGTTGTTAGGAAAAATAGAAAGACAAAGGAAAATGAGATGCTAACAAGACGTATATTTCGAAGCTCTAGTGTGGCTCTGAATGGTTAATGGCTGGCATGTCCTCAGATGTGATTTATTGTCTGAAAGATGCTATAATTCACCAACGTTCAAGCGCTCACTCAGGCCATATACCCCAGCATCCCGAGGGGGCTGTCCTGGCCCACCCACCACATCCCACACACACATGCGATGTCCCAGGGGGGCGAGGCTCAGGCTTGATTACTGGCTAATTTATGGTCAGGCCCCTGTCAGCCCCTGGCTCCCAGCACACAACCAGTACTGACACTTGTATGGAATAAAACCCTTACAGCTGCCTTAGTCTATTATTCTCTCTCTCCTTCTCTCTCTCTCACTCACCCCCTGAGTTTAACTGAGCAGAATTCGTGCAAAACAGGAAAGTCGAGGCCTTGGAGCCAGACATCAACTCCAATTAAACTTCAGAACAACACGGGGAAAGTGAGCGAGAGACAGCACTGCAGTTAAAACCTGGTTTACAGCATATGTACAACATGAAGTTCACAGTTATTTAAGACACTTCCATGTGGGCTGTGAAAGTGCATAGATTTATTTTTAGTGAATACGTGCCAGACCCTTTCAGAGTGAATTGGTTTTATGAGCATATAAGAAGATTGTCCTTTAATAACCCCTTTCTAAAACTTTTTCTATTCTCTTTCTGTCCAACGTTTTTCCTCTTTTATCCTCCATTCGTCTGTATATCTGCCGCAGTGCGCTAACCAATCCTGTTAGTCAGGTCACATTGGCATAAAGCGATTTGAAATGTTTCATATTCGAATGCATTGACTGAGCCATAGAGTTCTGAGTTCTTCCAGTAGACAGTCTTCATCTCATCGATATTGATGTGAACAAGATTTCCCTGAGCGCCGAGGTCCCCGCTCGCACATTTTTGCATTAAAGAATATTTACAGTTTTTTCAGACTTTAAATGCATCTCTCTCTTTCTCAAATACCTCACGCCCAGATGAAATAGCATATTGAATCAGATTTCTGGCTATGGATCCCGGCATTTGATGGCTTCACTGCTCTGAATGTGTCACTGACACCTGACAATGTACCCAGTCTAACTTAATTAGTGCTCTTTCTCTGCTTCTGTGTAACTTTATCATGGCACAAAGCATGTAAATTACATTCTAGGACTCTTTTAGTGACTCTAGTTACTGTGCTAATGACATAATCGCCAATAAGAAAAGCAGCTTTAGAAAGCAGGTGATTCAAATGATCTGGACATTTCACAAGATTAGAAGAAAGGTAATCGTGAGAGGGTTATTTAGAAGAAAAGTGGAGCCAAGTAACAGCCATGAGCACCTTTTATCTTCAGTTCAATAACTTAGTGCGTCTTTGGCCAAAGACTGAAACGAGCTGCACAAAGTAAGAAGAAAAGAGACGAAAAAAGCTCCTGTAAGGGGCGGCTCGACTATGACTTAGTAGACATGTCTTGACCTTGACCGTGTGGACAAAACTCGAGCTGAATGCTGCTAATGAAGTGTCAGGACTCATAAGACCTTATGAAAACACTAGGCCATGGTGTGAAAAGGGGCAACCGGGAACATTCTCGTTGTTTAGTTGGCGCATCTCAAGGTGACTGCACTGTACTCTCGTTTGGTGGTGGTGTTTACACCGTTGTTGTTGACCTGCAATCCATCTCCTGTCTCACATTGCTCTTTTCCCATCATTATCGGTCTTTACAACGCACATACATATCCAATGCACATGCAGTACAACTGTAAAAAAAGGAAAAAAAAAAAAATTAATTTTAATGAACAATAGAACATATCATATACTGTACCTTTTTTCACATATAGTGCAAATTAAATACATGTAGTTTTACTGAAAAGTACTCGAAGAGGGGAAAAAAATGGAAACTATTGTTTGTACAAGTTAAAAGTAATTACTTGATTCCAGATGTGTAACTTTTTGTTTGTTTGCTTTTTTAAATAAGAAAGTATAGAAACCATTGTTTTTCCCTTAGTATATGGGTTAATAAAATGCCAATGCTTCATTTACTAGCTTATAATCCTTTTAGGCCTTATTTTTATTAGTATAATAGGCACTTGGACTTAAACGTTACAATAAAACATTCTTCATGTTACAGAGTACAATTTCAAATAACTGCCGTTATTTTGACGCACCATTTCCACAAAATCTTAATCAGCACACTGTTTCAAGCGTGATAACTATAGAGGAAATGTTTCTTAGACCAAATCAGCATAATCGGCATGATAATCTGAAGGATCACGACAAAACGTACACTTAACTAATCGCTGAGTGAAAAAATCAGCTTATACTTATTTTGAATAGAAACAGTTATTTTAAATTCTAATCATATTTCACAATATTGCTCAGGGTCTGCTTTCACTAACAATTGTGTGGAATATTTTGTATATGTATGCACAGGAAAAATTTCATGAAAACATGAATGCATACATTAATTTGTTCTTAATCTCGTTCTAATGTTAATGAATTTGTAGTATTCTAATGAATACTATAGGTTAGTCCATTTACACACTAAAACCCACTCAAACCCTCTCTATATGAGGCTTTCCACACAACTATTCCCTTTAGCAGGCCTTACACCATTCAGTAAACATCTTGACGCTCTCGTAGAAGATGCAATCTTGCCTCATATAGCCATTGTATATACATATTCTGCACAGTTTGAGCTCTAATTAATTGGTTCCTGACTCTTTCACTGTATATGATGACATCCTGACTGATAGTAAGTTGAATATATAGCATAAAATTGCAGTCTTAATCACATAAGTGCCCGAGAGATGTGATTTTTTTTTTTTAACATTTTTATTTGTATTACTTTTTAATACATTTATTTCCCGTGATTGATTCCTACATTTTCCCAAATTAAATTACTAATAGATTTTAGTGTGAAAGGTTTTTTTTTTTGTGAATCATGGTTTGTTTGTGAAAATGTTTGCATCCCAAAGTTTTACTCACAAATGTGTGCATTGTCACACTTGAACTAATGAGACCGTGTTTGGTGTCTGCGGTGGTATTTTCTTTATCCAAATAATTCAACCTCAGTGAGCATAGGAGACTTACTCACCCCAAACTTATGAGTGTATATTTAAGGTACATTTCATATGATTTAGTTAAGATTTATTGCAGTATTAGTTAGCATTACTCTGGTGGTGCTACTAAACAGCCACAAAAATTACATTCCACGAAGCCTGACATGCTATAACTGTTTATTTAAGCACAGATACTGGGTTTTTATCATAAATGAAATGAGTAAACAAAGTCCATGGTGCAGCGTATGAGGAATTCAAGTTAGGTGTGCTGTTTCATTGGCATTCTAAATCAGCTTGAATTCAGAACAGTAGTCAAAATAGTCTTTGAAAGTGAGGGAAATTATAAAGAGAGAGAACAAGAGAGACAGGAAGAGAGCGAATGAGATAAAGTAAACTCATTTGCAAGCAAGTACACATATAATTAAATTTCCAGCTAAAAGCCTTGTTTGTCATGCATTCTCATTTGCATTGCTTTTAAATATTCATGGATTTATTTGCATGAACTGGGACCGTGTCTGTGCACGAAACGTCACCCCGCATTCCAAAGATGTTTTAGTTTGACATTTCACTCAGTGCTATAAGGGACACTAATGTGCTCACCCAACATCACACACACACTTACATTTACAAATGTAACAAGCGACGAATGTCCTGCTATATAGTGGCACACCGAAAGCTTTCGAGGACAAAAATGAAATGCCAAGCAACATAAACTGCCCCATTCATTTAGTGAATCTTATGTTGTTGCTTTTCTCTCTCTCTTTAAACTATTCCAACTTTTAACTTTTTTTTTCCATAATAACATTCACAAGGCTACATTAGTGAAAGTCAGATTAGACGGTCGGTTGTGTGACAGCAAAACAATCCGCATCATTGACTAGCAGACATTAGCCTTGGTGTTGTATGATTAGTCCTCGTTGCACGTCTAAGTGCCTCGATGTGTTTTCTAAATGCACGTTCTCATTCCATTACTGTCAGAGGCTGGTGCCTGTCACAGCCAGAGTGGGACGGTCCTCAGAAATGGAGGAATTCTGTAAATATTTAACTGTGAGCTACTGTATAGGGGGAGGCAGAGAAAGCTGAGGGCTACAGATGCGTAAATAAGTAAATAGAAAAATAAAAAGAGGCTAGTTGGGAGCTAAAAGGGTAATAGTGATATCCTTGCAATGCTAAATAAAAAAACAGACACAGCCATCAACACCAGCATACTGTTCTTCATGGGTGAGGGGGGTTGGGGTGGAAGCCAATTGAGACATCAAACCACTGTGGGCTCTTTTACACAAACTCTTAAATAAAACACACTCAGGGCTTGGCCCTGTTTCCGCACATCACACTGCCTGTTTATGGCAGGACTAACGGGCCTTGAATTTTAATTGCCTTTCTCCCTCTTGTTCATCTTGCGCACAAGCATCTCTCAGAAAACTTTCCTCATCCTTGTCTGGGTAAACCGAGGGGCCGCACTATAACAATACATTACGCTCGGAGAGAAAGATGGCTTTTCAAATTTTAACTAAAGCTAAAGAGCAGGTTTGGCTCTGGCTGCTTCAGTTAGCGTTGAGCGGTGCTGATGTTAGCTATCTCCCTTTGCACTCTCTCTCTCTCTCTCTTCCTTTGTCTTGTTCCTTTCTCTCGTCTTGCTGTCAGACTGATGGTGTGTAGGTTTGACACAAGCAGACGGTTGGTCTCTGAGGCGGATTAGAACTTGGAGGTGAAAGGAGTGCACGGACTGAGGTCAGCCTCTGACAGCCCACAGCTTCAAAAGACCCTCTCTAATTTCACTCCTTGCAAATCAATAGTGATAACTTGCTGATTACAACCGCACTTCTTTTGAACAGGATATTATATACATGCAGCAGTTGCCACAACACATGCGGCATGAATTAGTTTACTGTGACTCTACACGATTCCGCTTAGATGAAATTACATGTTGTATGCGTTTATAGGGGTAAGATAAACATTGTCCTCCTCAGAATTTGATTAAATACATTTTATGGGAGTATTTGTTTTCAAGATGTTTATTGTAGTGGGTGTGTGTCTGTGTATTATTGTTACATGTATTATTTATTTATTTTGAATATTATTCTTTTATTTTCAACAATTTTATAAATGTATTTATTTAGAGGTTTGTGAGAGTTTGTCTTATTTTTCTATGAAAATATCGAAGTATCCTTAAAACAAATATTAAACAAAATTGCCTAAAACATTAAATCTTGTTTTCAAAGAATGTCTTAAATAAAAATGTACGTTACTGTCTATACAGTCTCATATTTTGTTTGTGTGTTTTTTAATGTTAGTATACAAAATAATCAAAATAAGCCCACCACCCCCCCCCCCCCCCCCCACCCCAAAAAAAGCAGTAACGAAAAAATAACTTTTGCTTGACTCTATATTGCATTCTGTCTGCTTCATAAATACTTGGGGGGTCTTGTTTCAATTGGGTGGGAACTAAACAAAAAATACTGATTAAAAAAGTGCGGCCAACCAATTTTGACCTTGCATATTAGTTCCCGTCTCCATGACACAATGTATTTAGTGTGCCTCTATGTGCCTGGGTTTGTGTATCTGTCCGTCCATGGGTGTGTGTGTGCGCATGGATATGTGTGTGTGTCAAGGGCTGGCAGCAGCCAGACCCGCTGAGCCTCAAACGGGCAGTGGCCCAAACCTCGCCGGGGTTGGTTCTATTTGAGTCGACAAGGCTCTCACATCCCTCTCTTCCTCCATGTACCTCTTCTCGTCTTTCCCCCGCCCTCTCCCTCCAGCCCACCCCTCACTAAATCACAGCTGACATGTCAAGCGCCTCCTGGGGCCTCCGCCAGGCTTAGCTCATTTGGCCACTTGTCTTTATTTGTCTGACTCCAGGGGAACATTTATACATCCATTCATTCATCCTTCCCTTTATCTCAGCCTCTGAATGCATGTTTTTTTTTCCATGCTACTTATACGCCGAGAAGAAGAAATCATAGGCTGCGTTAGTTACTTTTATTCCTAAACTGTGTTGTAGAGGAAACTGGGGCTAGTTATGTTAATACATAGTAATTATACATTTTTAATTAAATATTTAAAGGGGTCATATGATGCTGCTAAACATGCTAAAGGCTGGCTAAAAAATACCATTATTTGTGTATTTGGTGTAGGTGAATGTGGTTTATAAGCAGTTTAAGGATAAAAAAAAAAAAACATTATTTTCCACGTACTGTACATTATTGTTTCTCCTCTATTCCCCGGCCTTTCTTAAACGCTCGATTTTTACAAAGCTCATCAGTCTAAAAAAACGAGGTGTGATCTGATTGGCCAACTATCCAGTGCGTTGTGATTGGCCGAATACCTCAAGCGTGAGACGGAAATGTTACACCCCTCACCATATTATGAATGATCGCTGTCAGCACGGAGTCAATTCGTGGCATCCAGTGTAGGACATAATTCTGGATTATAATGACGTTATACTGTCTTTTTATCCGTGTGCGTGCATCGTGGTAGGCCGCGTACCACATAAAACCATGGTCTGCATTTGTGATCGAGAAATAAAATACAAACAACAAGCCCTACTCTACACTGCCCAAAAAACTCGCTTTAAATATCTAAAATATAAAAAACTCTTTAAATATAAAAAACGTAGTTACAGACTGTGAGTCAGAACAGCCGACACTGTAGTCAACTCTACCAGGATCAGTAAAAAGTCCACCATAAAATGCGCTGGACACATCTGAAAATTTGGGTTGATGCAATCTGAACAGTGTGTTAATACTAACCATTGATTTTCTAGTCGTTCCCTATTTTGAAGCCAAACAAAGTAGTTTCGGCTTTCAAACAACGAAACAGCGTCACACACCGTCCTAACAGTGAGCAATAGCCGGTGGCTAAGCGTGAGGAAATGGCCGTGGTTAGATAGGTCAGGAAGGACGGCGGAGCTTGAGACGTGCATGCCGTTTATTTCTGTGACAAAAGGAGTGTCCGAAGGACATGTGAACGCTCCGGGCTGACTCCGCTTCGTACCACGGATGAAACCGATCCGGCCATCCCACAGCACAAAGTTTAGTATTTCCTCAGCAAGACCCACACATCAGCAATCCAGGCAGGACGAGCAATATGTCCTCTTTGGAAGACCAAACAAGTATGTTCGCGTTTCGGACACCAAATCACAACAAGCCGTTCTTTACGACTGGCAGCGGCGAACAACAATACTACAGCGAGAATAAAATTTACGCCTCCTTTCTTTGCGTGAACATTTGGGCGGCGTTATGCAAATCTTCCCACATAGCGACGTAGATATGTGGGGGCGTGTTAGAACGAGCCGTATAAGGTAGGCGTGATTGATTCTTAACTTTTATATAGAATATCTCTTTGAATTTGAGACTTCAGTCTTTCCAACTTTACAGATCTTCTTTATGCACACCAAGAGCTTGTAACACTCCAAAGAGAAAGGTAAACTTGAAATCTCTTCATATGACCCCTTTAATAAATTATTTTGTGTTTCGTTATTATTTAACAGTTTGAGTTTTAAAGAAAATCCTTTAATTTATTCAATGACAGATTCCACTATGACAACAACTTACCCCAACAACATGCTATTGGGGCATGTCGTCATATAAGGTTGCCTTGTGGTCAACGTGAAAAATGATGGCAATTTTAAGTTAAGACTATATGGTTATTTCTATACCAAAACAAAACCTTCTCTAAGGAACACAGTAAAAATGTGTAACTAACTTTTGTTTCTGCTTTTCTGCTAAAGGATAGTTCATACAAACAAAAAAAAAAACTAAAATTCTGTCATCATTTACTGAACTCACCCTCATGTCATTCCAAATCTCTATGCATTTCTTTCTTTCTTTTGTTAACCAATAAAAAAAATTTATGGCGAACTATCTTTTGACACCAGCAACATCAAGGGTTTTTGTGATAAGATCTCTTTTATGTTGCATTATTACACATTACAGTCTAAAACAGAAGTGTTTCGTTGTTGAGCGTCACTTCACCAAGATCAGTTTTGTTTTCCCATAAGAGATGGCGTGATTTGTTCACCTTTCCGCCGGCCAAAGCGGAGGGGGGAGGGAGGGGGGGGGGGGGGGGGGGGGGGGTTTTTGGTAGGTATCTGATTTAATTTTCTCTTTGGCATTGATCTTAACTGTATTTTCCCCTAATCTATAAACAGAGAGAGAGGGAAAGGGAGCGAGCAGCGCACAATCACCCATACTTCAGATAATTTTATCTTAATTACCGCAGGGAGCAAGCAAAGGCAGTTTAAAAATGAAATGGGAAAATAAATACTAGCTGAAGAGTGATAGCTTGCGGCTCTGAATCATAACAGGTCAGAGAAAAACAATCGAAACACGTCCTTTCCCACATCTGTTTGGCCCCGGGGCCTCACATGCTCTGTAACCTTTGTGACACATTGCTGGCTACAGCTGGAACAAACCATAAGGGATTCTAGCTTTTTTAAAGCTTCAAATACATTCAAAGATTGTCTTCATCTTTTTTCTCTTTTTTATAACTTTTTACTTATTTTTACACCCATTTATCTTGATTTCAGTTACTTAGAAATATGGGAAAAGATATTATGATGAACCTTGACATTTCTTGTCAAGATGGTGAGATTAAAGGGCTCGACCCAGGGGTCTAAGTCAAGATTGGGGGAAAGGGGACAAATGACAAGATGTATCAAAACACGCTCATGTCAGACTTCATCACACCTCAGCACTGTATAACCTAACCTGAGGAGGGTAAAGGACAGTAGGTTAGTCTTGATTTATGCAAGGTATGTAATACACAAGGGGTCAAGGTTTGGCTGGTTACTGATTTTTTTTCTTTTTTCTTTACAGGAAACATATCATCCTGAAAAAATCATTTTATTGTAATACAATGTTTTTCCAGTAACCCTTGTAAAGTACTCTTAATTTACATTTTTAACTTAACTTACAATTTTTTTCATTGTCTGTGAATTTTGGAAATCAGAGCTCAAGTTTGTCGCTAATAAAGTGTTCAGAATTGTGTTCTTATGGTATGGAGGTTTTATGTCAATAAATAACTAATACATGGCTGGCATTGAAATTCTAGATTATTTTGTTGGGGAAAAAAATAAATGTTACAAGTGAATTTAGGCATTATTAAGTTTGCTAAATATTACTTCTTTTTTTTTTAACTTTATGTAAATGTTAGATGACGTTATAGAAAATATAAATGTAAAATAGGGCAATATGAGCATGCACAGTTAAATATCCAGTATCAAACAAAAGTTAAATCAATCAATAAATGAATTTGTCTGATACAGTAATTGTTATGGTATCAATATATTGTGCATGTCTAATTTAGATGAAAGGTAATATTAACATATTTATCCAAGTATTATGGAACTCACAATGCATAACTCTGAGGATTCTGCATCTCTATATGATGATTGGTAAAATATCTGGCTGTTTTGTTATTTACAACATCAAGATGAGAGATGAAAGAGCTTGAAATGTGTGTGGATCTTTCATTTACAACATTTCAAACATAATACACAGTGAAAATGCACTAAAAGTTATTCAGTATGTTTGAGTGATGCGAGAAGGGGCAGCTAATCTCTGCTAATGCAATCCAAACATGCAGCACATTTCTTTACAGTGCAGCCCACGTCTCTAGATTTCCATGTCACTACTTTCTAGCTTTCATCTAAAGATATGACAGCCACAAATCCATATATTCAATAGGGTTCTATGTCTTTGTTCCGTTTTTTCCTGCCTTTTTTCTTTGAGAGCATAAATGCGATTCGCGGAGTGAAAGTTGTACTTTCAGGAGAGTGTTAAAGTTAGACAGTCATGCTGTCAGCAGAGAAATTGCTTTTTCATAAACAAACTTCTCAGCCTCATAAGACTTCCAACGAGTCAAACGCATGCACACACACATACTGCCCACACTGAGTGACTCTCCAGATGGTGCTGTGAAGAGTGCTTCAGACTTCAAAACGCTTGTCACATTGCTCATCAAACCCATCATATGGATTCTCCAATTAAAACAAATTAGCTACATTTCCTTCCTATTCCGAGCCCGGTAAACACCATTGACATTTGTTTAACTGGCCTCGGCGACCCCTCGATTGCTTTATGCGCCCTGATGTCACTTCATGGTAACATGAAGTTAACAGCGCCAGAAATCGCAATAAACACCCTTCAGCTAGCACAATGCTAACGCCAATCATTCTCGTCTTCACAGTCAGCTGATGAACTGTGCAATTTGCACAACATCTGTTCCATTACAAATCACAAACCCACAAACGCTGTCTTTTTCCAGTCGAAATTCCACTTTCAGTTCTTGAAAACTTTCTATATATACTCCCACCATGCAAATAGGATATTATTCTTTTATTTCATTATTGTTTCTACAGAATGATACAGCGAGAGCTTGCTTTGCCCTTGGAATTATTGATGATGTTTTGACTCTCTCAATACAGGTTCATGATCTTTTTGTTAAGACTGTTGCCGTTGGCATTCAGGTGATAATTAAGATATTCAGGCAAGAAACAAAAGCCCATGACTTCTGATGGTGGAAAACAAAATAGCTGCAGCTATGAGAAACATTCGGTGATGCTTTTAGGTGTCCGCTGTTACAGAAATATGATTGAAAGATGTTTAATTTGGCAGAGAAATAAATGTATCATGTTGTTATTTCCCTTCTTGGACGAGGCGTTCAGAAGAAACTCTGTGGTCCCTGTTAGGAGCAGATGTGGTGATGTTGGAGCCGCATCTGAGAATACATTTATCTGTTGGTGGAATCAGCGTTGCCGACTTAGATGTGGTGTTCCTCTGTTGTTTTCACACACTTTCATTCAAATGAGGATGAGTTTGACATATTGCAGTAATTTATGGCTATATATTCCTGCACCAAAACAACAATTTGATATATGAACAAGATAGCAGCTGTTGTACTCGGTGCATGTAGTGTATTGCTACCCAAACTGATGTGCGTTTGATCTCTGGAGATGCATTAGGAAAGTTTTGAGCACTGCAATTTAAGGTCTGTTTATACTCATTAGGCAAACAAATGTTCAATTGTTCATTTCTTTATTTAATTTTTTTAATTAATTAAGAAGAGTCTTAATCTGTATTTTTGTAATATATAAGTATTTTAAATATATATATTTGTTTAAATAGTAATTGCCTGCTAGATTGTCATATACCTATAAACCGCTGGAAAGTCCTCTTATGCTCCACCACTCACTGCATTTATTTTATACAGTAAACCCAGTAATATTGTGCACTATTACTACAATTTAAAACAAACCTTTGTTATTATTTATTTATTATTTTACCATTATTGGTTTAACTAATTGGCTACTGGGGCTGTTAAGCCCTAAATTATTACAAAAAAAAAAAAATACCTTGACATTTTTCCTTGAGGGCGAGTATTAGCACTGTATTTGGAAAGGTGGATATGGAAAAAAATGTGTTCAGTAAGTTCCATTACACCACAATTAATTTATTCCTACCAATTAAGAGAGCTGGGCCATCTGAAGCAGTGGCAATATTGCAACTGAAGTGTTGTCCGAAACCAAATCCATCCATTTATAAAATAAAAATGAAACTGTGAGACTAGAGAATAGAAAAAAAAAAGTATAGAGCATTCCTGGTGTGCTGTGATCGATAGAGAATGAAAATGCTGATCACATCATTGCACCATTACATCCAGGCATCTCAGGGCAGGGACGGCAAAAACAAAATGAATAATACATATACATATACAAACAATCTTACACACATACACGACATTTGCTCATTATGGCAGAGGTGGCTTGACAGTGGTCACAGAGGCAAGGCAGACAGACAGGTGTAACATCTGGACAATCTGTTCCTATAAACACATCACTTTCTGTGTCTCTCTGTCTCTTTCCCTGACAGCTGGGCTGTGTTTTACCTGGCCTGACCTGCCGCTAATGGGGTCTATAGCTGCCAAATGCCAAACACACACCCTAACACATGCCAACACTTTGTTTCTTTACTTATTCATTTTCATTCTCCTTCCTTATTCTGTTTTTCTGTTGGATCAAGTACCTGACATCTGCTGCATCCAGATTACTGGAGATGTTTCTGGATTTGGGCTGGAGCCAAAGATTCTTTGCAGAATTTTGTATAGGTAATGTGTTTGCATGGCTGTTCAGAGGTGCTCAAAGTCTGTGTGAGATTCCAAAACATGTCAACATGTGTTGTATTAATTTAATTGTAGCTTGTTTTGCTACATTTTTCATCGTCAGTGTGTAAGTCCTTCTCAGATCCATGTGATTTCTTTTCCCCATGAAATTAAGTTGTTGTTTTTTTTCCCCAGAAGATAAAAATGTACTTTTAAATAATTTAATAAAACAAATAATGGTAACTATTTTATTAAATTGATCAAAAATGACAGTAAAGACATTTATGATATTATAAAAATTTTTTATTTCAAATTAAATGCGGTTTCTTTTCAAACGGTTCACGACATAAAGATCCTGCAAATAAATAAATAAATAGTTAGTTAAAAATAAACCTCTTATTTTCCTGCAAAATCATTTAATAGGTTGATCTGACCTAGGCAAAGCTCAGTAGGCAGATGTTATTGAAGCTCTCTCTTGTTTTCTCAGAAATGTGACTGGTAAAATACATAGATTTTTGAGTGCAGTTATTCTAAGGGACAGTCTAAATTTAAACACGGTAATGAATTTGCACAGAGAAACCTGTTCTGCAGGAGACGTGGTTGTTTCAATCTTTGATAGTTAATACAATTTCCTCTCAAAAGAGCTCTTTTTCTCTATATATATATACGCGCACACACAGAAGCGGTCCCTTACCACCCGACTCGGCCATTATGAGGTCATCAGAGGCACAGATTCAATTTTCCCTCATTATGATTCCCATGTAAATGGGTCGTCACACAGACATGAAGCAAGTAGGAAGTGTGTGTGTGGGTGCGCATATTACACCTCACAGTGCTCTGTCTCTAGAATAGAAAGAAGAGTAACTGGTGCGGTGATGAGGCGAGGCATGTAATTCAAAGGATCTGAGGGTCAAGCCTGAAATGGACACACAAACGCACAAAGACGGAAACAGATACAAGTTCATACAGTATATAAAACTAGCTGCGGTTCAACCACGGTGTGTGTGAGAGAAGTGAGAGACTGCTAAAATGTCACTTGGCAAGTCGCGTAGGTGTGAAACGATCACTGTGCTTCGACCATTAGCACCTCTGCTTGTCACTTTCACACACATACACTCACGGGAACACACACGGGGGCATACAGTCACCAGAAGGGTATAACAGCTACTTGAGGGGTCACAATATGAAGCCTGAGATTAAGATGTCATCTTGCTGCCTGAAGACACTTTGAGAGTCAGTTCTTGTTTGTAATAAATTATTGCTGTGTGATTAAATGTGTTTGGTATGAGTGAGAGTTTTATCTTTCTTATTTGTTTATGCTTTAGATGTCATACTTTGTTCAAATAGATGTCATAATTGTTCAAACAGCAAATAAAAAATAGCCATTTATATTCTGCTTTCACTTTGACATGCACAGCGACAGAATATTGATTTAACAGCATGATATTATTAATGATACATTTTTCTAAAAAAAAAAATCTTTCATGATGGATATTGATATGCAAGACTAATTTGACTTGTGATACCTTGAAGCCATGACTTATTATGATTAATTATAAATCATTTTAAAAAGTGCAATATCAAAGACATTTTACTCTCAAAAGAATTCAGAATAATAAGAAAAATATATATAGAACATCTCTGAAGTAATGTAAAGTCTTCAATTTGTTTTCAATGAGAGTTTACAATTTGTGGCGATGTGATGTGCTATATGACAAAATGTACAAATGCACATTATTGCATTAAGATAGTTAAGTTAATGAGTGATTTTATGATATATATATATATACTGTACGATATATCTGCCCACATATAGTATTACATAATAAAAAAAATTATGAACACACGAAAAACAAGGTAAGAAATTGTCAGCATTCTGAAAATTGATTCATGCATTGATAATCGTTCACCTAATTTATATGATGCATTATGCACTGCTATAATTTATATACAACTGCTTTCCTCTGCAGACTATTAATTATTAACAGCAAGAATACAGATTCCTTTTCAAAACAGAATGGCAATACATCCATTTGATCAGATTTTCTAAATCTATGGCCATCTGCGCAGCCAACTAATAGCGTTACCGAATCCAGAAGGAGAAGTGCTATTACTACACCAACCTGGTGACCTCCAGCGCTAGAATCTGTGTTAACGGGTCATCATATTAAGAGCTATAACAACAGTGAAGGTGCTCAATATAAATCAACAGACTGCAGCAAAACCTCTCATAAGCAGACCCTCCTGAGCCATAATCTCTCCATAGGTGTCAATCGGGGTCTTTAGGTGATGGCCTTTTAAACAAATGCAATGGCTCAACCTCATCTTCAAAAGATGAGACTAATGCATCTCTTTATATAGACTGAGTCCATAATTCACGAGCCGCTATAACATTATTATCTGCTTTGTCTTGTCAAAGTGAGGGGAGTTAAATATCTGCTATAGCAGTCATTAGTTTAAAACCCATTTACCTTCCTCTCCCCCTCTCTGATCTGAGATATGATAAAGCCCCAATTAATAATTCAGCCTAATTAAACACTCATATTTAAAGAGGGCTAGGTCGCCGTATGCTTACTAGCTATTAATTGTTCCTGGCAGAGCTGCATTAGTATTCAGATTTCTCAGTCACACATATCTATTTTCTTTCAGGCAGATGAGGTACAGACTGCAGGTCGACACTGTTGCACACTGATGAGTAAAGAAACCGCGACAAAATTAGATAATTGTGTTTTCGACAAATGGACGCAGCCCACTACACAATGGCAAAAGTCAAAGCCAAGTGCGCTTCAGTCTTTTCTGAACCTGACAACTGCACTTAAGGTTCGGGAACAGAACGCCACGCTGAGGTGACATTTACTTGTGACTAATACTTTATGTGTGAAAGTGGTAATAACAGCCTGCTTGCCTGTTTTGGTTAAGCTAATTTACTCAGATAACATAGGAAGTCATATTTTACAGACACCTTAATGTGATAGAATATTGTAAAGTAATAGAACGGATGTACGATGCATTGCCTTTTTCACAAGGTACGAAGTAAACCAATGTTCCTGCACATTAGCTAACCAAATCAGGGACAGCAGCCAGGATCACTATGATAGTCAATCAAATTACCTTTCCTGTCAAGGCTTCTTTTAATGACCTCACAAAATCAAAACAGAAGCTTTGAGGCTAATCTGTAGGTGAATGCACTACTAAGCCTTGACCGAATTCACTTTAGAGCTACTGTTCAACCGTTTTTTTTTTATATATATATAATAATGTTTGTTTGTTTGTTTTTTAAAGTGTGTTCACACTTGCTCAAAAGGCTGCGTTTATTTGATCAAAAATACAATAAAAAGCTATTTTGTTAATTATTAATATTATTATTATTATTATATAATTGTTGTTTAATTTTTTTACATTAAAATATTTTAATAATTAATTATAAATATTGAATATATTAATCATATTTAATATAATTTTTAAATTAAAAAAAAATTTTATTCCTGTAATAAGCGAGCAAAGGCTGAAGTTTCAGAAGAATCACTTTACTTATCGCTCATGTCAACATCCATTCATAAATCATTTTAGATGATCAGTTTTGTGGCCAGAAAACTTTTTATTATTATTATTATTATTAATGGTAAAAACAGTTGTGCTGAATAAAAGTTTGCAGAAACTAACTAACTAACTAAACTTACTATTATTGTTTTTATTATTGTCTCTGGGAACACAAACATAAAAAAAAAAAAACAACAGAAGATGAGGGTTATTCCATCTGCATTTTCCGTTTGCACTAAATGATTGTACATCGGTTGAAATGACCTTGTCGATGCAGATGGAGACCTTTAAGGTACATATTAGTACCTAAAAGGTACAAAAAATTACCTTTTGAAAAGGTACTGCCCCAGTGACAGCTTGTGTACCTTTTTTTCTGAGAGTGTAGTTTTGGATGAAACAGGGACAGCATTTGGAGGTTAAATGTTGAAATTAAGCAGTACTTTGAGCAAATGATAACAGAGCTGCACTGCGTCTTAATTCACCTACACTCTTAAAAATAAAGGTTCCAAAAGAGTGTTTTCCATTTTTTTCTTAGTGTGAAGAACATTTTAATAATCTAAAGAACATTGTTTCACTGCAAAAACCTTTTGTGGAATACAATAGAGTTTTCCATCTTATGGTTAAAGGGTCCTTTGATGTAGTAATCTCTTGTATGCCAATAAAGAACCTTTATTTTTAAGAGTGTATACTATGCCCTAAAAGTATGCACTCTTTTTGTAAATAAGTATACTTTTGAGTACATTTTGAAGACGATTTGGGATATACAGTACTGCTGCTCTCCTAATTGTGTCTTTAACAGACCACGCTGTCGCATATTACATACATACTGTCACCCTAAACTGGCCTGTCAATCATCTTGTAACAGTTAATGTCCTCATATACACACTCCACAATTTAGTTCATTTTAATCTGTGCTACAGTTAATTCAACTTAAAAAGAAAAGAAGTATCACATTGATCTGCCAGTCGTGGGTCTTTCATGCGGGAACAACTAATTCTGATTCTGAATACTGCGGTATTTAGGACAGATAGTATTGAGATGCAGCAGTGGACGCATTGGTGTTTAATGTTCTGTTATATTGGAGTTGTGTGGGTTTTCATTGTGATGAAGAATAGAGGTTGAACACAGACTTGTGTAACAAATTTGTCCTCCAATTTTCTTTAATCAAGGAAATGCCAAATGCAGTGCTCAGTCTCCTCTTCCTTGTGTTTCCATGAAAAAAATAAAATAAATAATAATATTAAATAAAACAAATTTGCATTTAATTTAACATACTAACATGTGCTAATACTAGATAGTAGTTAACTGCAAATCCAGTGTTTCACTCAGTTCAGTTTGGAGTAGGATTTACTTTGTTTTTTGTTTCTTTGTTTCCAGAAATTACTAGTGAATTTCACAAATAATTACAAAAAATGACAAGTAAAACATTGAATTAAACATGACATTTTGAAGTAAGCAGACTGAAATACCAATTTTTTCGCTTTGTAAATGTACTTCAATACTCTTTTATTTATAACTTTGAAAAAAATATTTGTGGTGTTCTCAAAGTGTATGATTATTTTACAGTTGAATTAAATGATAAGAAAAGCCATATCCAATGTGTGTAGTTAAATTCAGACAAATTATTATTTATTTGAGTAAATACATCAGACAATAAACCCATCAGGAAAGCTGTGTGTAGCAAATTCCAGTGTCTTTACATCTGTTTAACATCCATCTAGATCCACCAGAACTGAAAACCTTCAATACAGTTTGAATTATCATAGAATTGATCTTGGTACGGTGGTAACCGTCATATAAATGCTTCCCTTGTGCTGTCTGGCTCTTTCTTAGCCTGCAAATTTCATGTGAACTTGAAAGACATCACACCCTCTACAGGAATGGCGTGGTTTGTGTCTTATCACCCACTCTCACCAGCCCCACATGTGTGTAAGAGAAAGATTTATCACACAAATGAACCTGTGAAAATAACTTTCTGCATGACTACCACCTTTGATCACAGCCACTGTCTCCCTCTCCTGAAAAATGGTGTTTGTGCACGACTAGGAGTAAATACACTTCGCTTTTGGCTTTTTCTAAATTCTTTGCACAGTTCATAAGGACCAGAGTTGCATGTGTGTGTGTGTGTGTGTGTGTGTGTGTGTGTGTGTGTGTGTGTGTTTTTCCCCTGATCCGAGCTTTGAGCCTTTTAAAGAATTGTTTATGTAAAATAAAATGCGGATCTGTCAGTCACGACGCCCACTTGTGCTCACAGTCTTAACCTTACCCTCCACGCCGACCAATGAAAGCAATACAGCGCTAACAGTTTCCAGAAAGGCACCTAAGGCTAAATGCAACATTTGCTCTCTTTCACACAACACAAATATCACCAAACAAACCCCAATTAACTAACGCACACTGTACCCACACATTTATATGCCCGAATCAACCTCCTACATAACTTTCCTTCAACAGTTCACACAAATCCACAGGCAAAGATCCCATCTACAGCTTCAGGCTATTCAGCCATGACGTTCTGGCGCACTAGTGGTCAGTTATATACGAGGGCTGCGGATGTTTGGGCTGGCCGGGGGGACTGCGGATCAGAGGGTACTGGACTGCCCAACCAGCCGGAAAACTAGCAGCATGTCTGCTATAGTATGGGGCCGCTGGGTGCTGGAACCAGGTGTGAGAAAGAGATGTCATGCTCCAGAGGGCAAGCCAACTATCTACAACACCCCATTAACCTACTACTGAGAGGAGAGCGACAACTCCCATTTCAGTCGAGAGAAAGAAAGAGAGAGCATAGAAATGAAAACAGAGATTCCACCTTGGGAGGAGGAAGACGTGGCTGCTGGTTGTTGAGACTATTTGAGGTGAGTGGCCAAGGGACACAAGAAACCAAAGTGACAAAGGACAGCTGAAGAAAAAGCGCAACAAAAGGAAACATTGGGGAGATAATGGAGTATAAGATGGAGGAAAAGAGAAAGATGAATGGAATACTGAAGGATAAGATTAAAGAGCAAAAAAAAAAAGGCAAAAGTAGTGAAAAGGGAGCAACTTATAAAAATTATAGTTGTTCATATATAATATATAATTTTTGAAAAAGAAGCAGAATAAGACAAATCGAAAATATACAAATTAACTCGTTTTTCAGATGCAGTAGATTTACTTAACATATTTGTTTAACATCTTTTGTTGGTTAACATTAATGACACGGATAGGTACTTAATTAGGAATGCTGTCCCTTTAAGACGGAATGCATGCGTGTATGACACACGTTCAGTTTTCACCCACCTGTTTATGTTCACTTAATCCATAACCGACTGTATTTAGTCGTTTAGACATTCGGACCGCTGTGTGTGTATTTGAGCTCTGAGAACTGATCGCGCCCTGTATATGAGAACTGAAGAAGTGGAGCGTGCGCGAGAGAGAGCACTTCTATCAGCGCGATTCCGCCTATCCCGTGTGTGTGTGTGTTATCGTCAAACTATTGGGTTACTCCCGGGAAAAACGGGACGTCTGGTCACCTTATCCCTACCCCTTCGGGTGCTAAGGCCATTGTTTCAGATCGCTAGTTCGCATTTTATTAGCCTATCTGTCCACTGCGACTGCCATACTGAGACTAGATATATGCAAACGCCCCTTATCCAATTGCAATCTAATGACAGGGATGCACATTTTGAAAGAGGACAGTTAGCATATTCTATAGGATGTATTTAGAATGTCCTGCAGTCCTCAAATAACATATAGTCCCATCTCGTCTAAATAACGAAGACACGGCATAAATTTCGTCATAGTTTTTATCATCATATATTAGTTTTAGCTCGTCAACGTCTCGTGTTAGTCACAGAAAAAATGTTTGTTAATTAATATTTTTCGTCGTCGTCTTCGTTGACGAAATTAACACTGTATCACACAGACTATTTTAATGATGTCCTTACTACCTTTCTGGGCCTTGAATGTGTCAGTTGTGTTGCTGTCTGTGCAGCATCAGAAAGCTCTCGGGTTTCATCATAAATATCTTAATTTGTGTTTCGAATATGAACGAAAGTCTTACAGGTTTGGAACGACATGAGGGTGAGTAATTAATGACAGAATTTTAATTTTGGGATGAACTATCCCTTTAAAATATATTGAAATACCGTTTTGTTCAAATAAATGCAGCCTTAGCAAGCACAATTTACAGTATGCATATATTTTGCAGAACATTTATTTTTTTTAGTGTGGTTATCTTTTCAGCCTACCTTTTATATTTGTTACTTAAGCCCCCAGTACTCCAAATTAAAGTTTTTTTTTTGGGTGTTATTATCAATATGTTAGTCTTAAGGTTATCTATAAGGCAGTGTGCTCCAAAACTGTGACAAAATTTGCATTTAGAATATATAAGCATTCAAAGCTTGCAGTCCGTCACTTCTGCCAAAACGGCTCAACGATTTTTTTTGACGTCACATCGTACTTCAGCTTCTCATCAAACTTTCTGTCCAATCAAATACTCTCTAGAATCCGAAGCGCCTGCCCCTACACTATAACATAGACGCTGAAGCCGCGGCTGAAATCGGTCACTTGTCCACAGAATTAGTATTTTCTGTACAGTGAATGGCACGTAGTGCACTATATAGGGGACAGGGAACGATTCAAACAGTGTAAATATGCTTTCCATTGAGGGAAAAAGAAGTCTGGTTTCGCGCTGTCTCGCTAACCACCGCACCGTGCACACACACTCTGCTCCGGTCCAGAGACACGATAGCACGGAGCGGATCACATGCGCGAGTTGTCGCAGACCACAAAATGTATCGAAGCTATTTGAATTCTACAGAGAATGCTATATTTTATAGCAATATGGATGAGATTGTGGCTGGCATACCCTGTCAAATGCGGCTTTTCAGAGCTCAACGGCTCTGAACGACTCTAGCCCAAGCTGTGATATAAACGAACGCTATTGGCTATTTTAAAAAGGGGCGGGGCTGCTTGATATGTCCTGCCCTGTCTTCCTGTTTCAGTTAAAATGACGTAAACACATAGAGTAACGCTACGTGTTTCTAAGCATTTCAGGGGATCTTTAATGTTCATTTTATTATTAAGAGCAATAATTGTCCACATTAAGCATTTATTGTATTTGAATGATTCAGTTAAACTGCATAAACAGACAATATTGTGTGTAACTAGCTCAAGCAGTAGAGCATGGTGCTAACAACACCAAGATGATGGGTTTAATTCCAGGGGGTTGCATAATTTGATGAAATGTATAGGTTGAATTAATGTCCCAGAAAATCAGTGTTAGGGCGTAAATACTGCTTCTAAAAGGTTCATTTCTGACTCATTTTCATGGTATGTATCGTACTATAAGTACCATAGTATTACTATCTGATACATCATATCCCACGGTACTCCTGCAGCACTTTTTAAAAGTGAAAAGGAATGTAATCACACCCAAAAAAGAAAGCAAGAAAGAAGAGTATGAAAAGAGTTATAGATGGGGAAAAGGGGCAATGGAAGGATTGAAAAGAGAAGGTAGAAAGATTTAAAAAGCATTAGAAAATTTAGTATTGAAGGAGTCTGCTTAAACAGACAAAGAGACAGTGATGAAGTCATGATAGACTTTGTTAGAAGCGTAGCACCAATTTCTGTAAGATGACAAGAGAGATAAAGAGCCATTTAGCATGCCTTTTTGGAAACGACGAAATGAGAGTGTGTTTGGGTGGAAAAAATGAATGAGGTATGGAGAAAGGATATAAAGGAGATGTGCAAGCATGTGTGTTTGTGAGCGGGTTGCTGTTGGCTGTGGGTGGGAGCCTGTTTATAGGGCTGTCAGTGAAAGTGGTCTTCGAATGAAAACCAACCACAGAAGGAGAGAAAAAGACAAGAAATGCCAAAATTGAGCATGCACACACACATACACAAACACCACGTTCCTTCCGTAGCCGTGGCTCATCTGTGTGGGTGTGGGTTTGAGTTACAGTCACGGGGGTCCGATTTGACACGTCTTAGTTACATATGGTTAGCAGCGCAGTGTACAGTAACCGTTGTGTGACAACATTGGAAAAGCATGACAGAAAAGCAGCATGGAGAATCTGCCTGCTAAATGGAGTGACAACAGACCAGCCTCGCTCATTGTCAAGCCACTTTGTGTACGTGTGTGTATGTGTTTTCTCCAAGTGTGCGAACTTTGGATCTGAGTCAAATATGAGTATGCATGTCAGAAAGAAAGGGCTAGCAATCATTTCTGGTGCCCTGTCTAAACTGAGATCCTGTCAGTGCAGAGGTGAAATATTGTTGTGAACGCCCCCAACACACTTTTTGTATCCTGATGTCATTATTATTTCTAGGTGCATTTTTTTTCTGACACATGTCTGCAATTCTGCAACTTGCTGTGTCTTGAATCCAGCAAGGAATATCTCTTACGGAACAACATAGGGCTGCGGTAGTTCTTTACCGAGACACTCTGGCTCTGTTTTTTTCCTCTGTCGCGCTTTTCTTATTTTTTACCTCCGTGTTTTGGTGTCTCTGGGGTCTTTCCTTTGCTGTTTGGAGTTAAGAGGTGCTGTTTATAGAACAGAATATGGTTAAAGTGAGGATGACAACAGAGCAGAACTCTGTGTGTCAAAAGGTGTGTGTGGGAGCTTTCTGATGCACTCTGGTACTCGGAATGTGAAATCTATCAAATTGTGACTTCAAATTTATTTTTAAGTTTATGTTATGTAGATAGAGCTTTGTAATAGTGTTTTAGGTGTTTTATATTTGTATGTGTTATTGGTCTCTGTTGTCTTCCATAGTCAATTTTGTAGCATGTTCTTACTGACAAATGCGGAAATCGTAATTCCAGTCTGACTCTTGGTGGCTTTTTCATTTTCATTGTGGTGGTGTTTGTATATGCTCATTTTAATATGTGGGCTCCGACATTATATGAAGGCAGTAAAAGCAGGTGCAAACAAGCCTTGCCTCGCCTACACCATGTCACATATATAAGAACTGATATGTGTTTATACTTCTCATAACACCGTCTCTTTGTGACAAGTCTGAACAAGTGTAATTTATCCGTGTATATGCATTTCAAATGTATGCCTGTATCAGCTTTACCCATTTTTTCTGTGTTTGCTGTGGTCTTGTTATACAAGTCTCAGAGCGAAGTGCTGTTGGTATTTTGGCGTTTGATTCGTTATATTGGTTTAGCTGCGAGTGGAGCGCATAGTTCAGCTTGCTCTGTGTGGGTGTGCATTAACAGCTGATGGGATTCTGGGCAGAGTTTGTAATTTCACACCTGACCACTCATCCACGCCACCGCTGGGCACTTAACCGAGCTGGCAGCCAGAGCGCGTGCGCGCACACACACACACACACACACAACTAGAGCAGGTTTCCATGGACATGATGCTCCTTGAATGCTTTCCGCCCTGTTAAGTGACTGTTTAAATATGAGGGAAAAGGTACAAATGGAGGCTGGTGTGACCGCTCGACAACATGCGAACAGCTGGTGTAATCGGTGGAAATGACGAAGATGTTTTCATATAATTCATGACTCTTCTTTTCTGCATTTTGCATTAGCATGCAAAAACGTTACAGATCTCTTAGGCAAACATAATCGGAGATATGAAATTATCTAATTTCAACGTTAAGAAGCGGTACTACAAGAGCAGTTTCTCATAAAATAGCAATTTTGTTATAATTTATGCAGCATTATGTCAAAACCAGTATGACTTACTTTCCTTTGTAGAATACAAAAGATGTTAGGCATCCAATACATGCAATAAAAGTAAATGGTGACCACGGCTGAAGAGCATTATTCAAGGCAACATTTCAAAACAGAGCAGAAAAAAAGTAATATTAGCAAACTGTCCCCTTTGTTTGTTTGTTTTTTGGCTTTTTTTTGGCAATGAACCACATCTAAAAATTTGTTATATTATGAAATATTATATATTGCTACTCTAGAATAATTTTAACCACTGTGAAGTGCCAAAATGTCTGCCTGTTTTTGCTTATCCATGTTGGCTGCATGAAATAGACACTTACAATCAAGACGTTGACACTGTTAGTCATCATCATAGAGGTGCTAATTAAACAAAATTGTGTTGTTCACTAATTTTGGCCCTCCAAATCTATTTCATGTGAAACCGAAACCCCAATGGCAATGACAATCACAATGACCTGCGAGTGAGTAAAAATTACTTTTTTTTGCAAATTATCCCTTAACATTCTGTTTTGAGTATTGGTTTGATTCCATAACCTCTATGAAACAACCAATTTGTATCTCCTATCCACACAGGATCTGCTATAGATGGAGCTGTGAAGGTCTCTAGGTGAATGAAATGGTGGGATTCATTATAAGTTTCCATTTCCAATGCAGTTTTTGTCTATTGTGTAGTTATTAATTACCCTGCCTCTCATTGGCTCAACATACAGCATCACTGGGGGACAATGAGAGCCAGAAATCAGAGGACAGAGATAATGGAGATGGTAATAATGAGGAAAATGGTGTTAGCAATGGGGACATGCATTTCAGAAAGAACGAGACCCAAAGAAAGGGTCTGACATGAAGCAGTACAGCAAGAAGCAGATGGGGGACATTAAAAAGAAAAGCAAAAGAGGATTGGGGATTGAACAAGGACATGGTGGAAAGAGAGACGAATGTAGAGAGATGGAAAGGGAACTGGGTGGAGGACTGACTCTGTCTTCTCTTGATTAGAAGGAAGAGGCTGTCAAGCACTACGCTGCACATTGATTCTCTGGCATGATCAAAAGTGACACAAAAGTTTCAAGAGCGTAAGTTATTTGTAATCTTCTACCTCCTTCAGTAGTCTGTGCCTCATTGTGGTGTGGGTGGTCTCTTGGTTGAGCCCCCATGAGCTTGGCACGGATATCAAAGAGCTTCAACCTGGTCTGCTGTTGATCAGAAGTCTGAGAAGACAAAAGAAAAAAGATCTGAATTCTGTTCAATATGCATCTGAACTAAACATGAGCCCCAGGGGAAAGAAAGTTCTTCACTATCAGAATCACAAATATTCTTAACTGTCTCGCATTGGCCTTGGCATCTGGACTAGTATCAATTTTCATGAATGATTTCCACCGGGAAGCAAATGCTATTGTGTAGAAATGGTCTGCTATTATATAAGTCAAGTCAAAGAATCTTTGTAACTGACTTTGGTGTAATTTGGGTTTGAATATTGAATTTTTCTGACAGAAAAGATAGGCAGTTCAGAAAGGCTGCTGACAGATTTTATAAGACGCACCTACGCAAACACCCTCAAGCGCAAAAATTTGCATTGGTAAACACATCCCTTGGTCTGATTTTATAAATGTATTTTAAATATTTTTGGCACTTGATTACATGTGTGCCATTAACATTGCAGGGTAGACAAGCCGTGCAACCAACGTGTGCATGGTGGAACCTTTGAACCGCTGTGGCATAATTATGTTTGTAAAATCTGAATATCGCATTTATAGATTCACTCTCGCAAAGTAACCAAGACTCAGAAGGCCAGTTAGTCCATGCCGCGGACTTCAAATGGCTTTGTAACAGCGCAATGGATATTCTGTCGGCACAACATCCCACATTCAGCTCGAGCTGTTCATTGGGCCAGGATGGAATTGGGGCAGATTCAAAAGGAAACACAGATTTCAATTGAGTGTAAATTGGCCCCGCATTATCTTTCCACAAGTCCTTTCATACGCTGAAATTGACTTGCACCACATTAAAATTCAATGTCATTTTCAAACAGTGCTGTCACCATTGGAGGATAATGACTTTGCTTTTTAGCTGAATGCATTGCCTTTCACGGTGTGTGTGTGTGAGGGGTGTCAGGGCTTAACAATGGAATAAAACATTCTTTTACTGGAGATAAAAGGCCACATAAAGATGACAGGGTGGAAACATATAGCTGTTTTCACAAGTAATATAGTATTGCCTCTCAAATACAATTTGGCGGCAGTGTTATAGCTTTGCTTTCCAGGGTCACAATGGTCATTAACTTTGAATCTGCGTCACCGTAGATCTCGAAATTGATATTGTTATGCTTTGCAAATGACTCACTGTAGATTCATTTTCCATTGCTTTTTTTCCAGTAGAGTAGTTTATTAAACTCCAGGAAGACTGATAGATTTTGGAACTGTAAAAAATGGATCAAAGTTCAGATTGACTTTAGATTTAGACAGCTCAGAAGCTCAGAAGGGTGCATATTGCTACTGTTTGGGATGTATATGGAGAATGCAGAGAAAAAGCATCATTATTACTGCAGTCAGTATTACAGCAGTAATACAATTGCGGGAACTATGACAGAGAGACCTCCTCCTGTCTTTCATTGTGTTTCTGCCTTCAAACGGAACAATCCAAGCTGTGCATCATGTAGCACACCTGGTTCCTATTGTATCTCGTCATTGCTACTATTGATTCCCTATTTCTGTTTCCCCCAGTGCATCTGGCTCTAGTGCATGGACAAGGTGTTAAGAATAATGCTGACAGACCTGTCCATCACTCTGCAATTGCATAGACACAGCATAATTTTTGCTAGAACACCTTAAACTTTCCAACTTTTTTGTATATTATATAGAAAATAAGAGACGAAGAAATGTATCCACAAAAGTATGAAACAGCACAATTGTTTTCAACTGTGATTTTAATATGTTTCTTGAGCACCATATCAGCATACTAAAATGATTTCTGAAGGATTATGTGACACTGAAGACTGGAGTAATGGCTGCTGAAAATTCAGCTTTGCCATCATAGGAATTAAATACATTTTAAAATATATTAAAACTGAAAAAAAAAATTAATTGTAATAATATTTCACAATAATACTTGTGAAAAATATTGTAAAAATTGTACCATAATATTGATCAAATAAATGCAGACTTAGTAAATATAAGAGACTTCTTTCAAACATTTAAAATAATAATAATAATAATACTGAACAGTATTGCATACGCAATGGATATATTTTGGACATTTTGGCTTATTTTTTTATCAGAATATTTAGTGAAGTGCTGCTGTCCATCTCTGTTTAAAATACAAGCTTAATGCTGTCATCCTAATTAAAAACCATATGTTTTTTGTCGCATAAATACTGATGTAATTGCAAAAATGTATTATATAATTTGATAGTTTTATATATTTGAATTTTTTAATAACTTTCTGGGTACTTAACTTGTCTTTATTTAACCACTTTAAGGAGCATAGGGTGCAAAGTAACGTAGCTCCTCCAAGACTCAAGACCCAAAGAACCGTAGTAATCTGATACTGTTACTTTACCATTGTACCACTATCATCCTTTTTTTTCTTATCCCACTTTTGGTCTCTCCTCTTTTCCACGATGCACACATATTGTACCAACGGACACATACAGGTAACAAGAACTTAAATAAATCCCCAGTACACCAGACTTTGTCACTGTAAGCATGTATGCGGGAAACACTGTGAGTTCGTTCGAGCGTTAAAACAGCACAAGCATTTGATTTGAGCTTTTTTCTTGTGATCTTGCCACATTCATTTTCTTAATCATCAATTTGGTCCCTAATCCTCTCGTACACACGGTTGGCATTAGCAGTTCTCTGAAGTGCAACAAGACTTTTCTCCATCCACCCCAGCTCCACATCATGGATACAAGCTACCAGTAATTCCCCACCTCGCAGACAGGATGACAATAAGGTACTCTACAAACACACACTGCCGACCGTGGCGCACATGAACACACACCACCTGATGGTCCATGCACTTAAAACGGATTAACTTTCATGCTGTCCAACATGGTCTGTTGCCATTTTTAATGTGAATTAAAACTAGGTAAATGCCACCATCGCTCAGTCAATAATTCCCCACATGTGCTGGCTATTCCCATTGAGTGTGTCCTTTAGCAAGGCTACGGACACAGAGAGCGATAATTCTGCTAAACACAGCTGTGAGCTGTTTAATTTCAGTGCACCAGCAGCCACTGATGTGGCATTTGACTTTTTGACTGCGCTGAAATTTGAGCTTGTTAGAGTGTCATTACAGAGTTAAGTTACCCTGTTGAACATTTGGTCAGATTCCTATTTGAATCTGTGTAAATGCTAATAGCTAAGTCAGTTAGACATTTATTGGCCACATGGTCACAGTTTTGCGTTGGTGAGATCTTTAATAAAACCGTCCGTTTGGGAACCTCTATATCAGCAGCTCTTATTATTATTATTTTTTTTTTCCCCCAAGCAAATACAAACCCACAGGTCTAACCTGAAGTGGCCTTGCTGACCACCTTCTTTTCCGACTCGGGCCACTGATTGACTCCTCTGCCAAATAAAGGGAAAAACACATCTTTTCCTCCCAGGAGGTTCAGGTCAGCATGCCGCTTATTTGGGCTCTTGCCCTCTAATTACTGCTGAAGAGCAATATATTTGCTCTGTATGTCATTCATTTATGAGTTATTGGCTGTTAAAATTGAGTTTACAGCCACAGCCTAGGGAAAAAACGGGTTTTGAAAAAAGTATATATGCATTTCACATGTCTTTGTGTGGTGGGTTCTCTTAAAGGATTGCAAATTACTAACCCTCTGTATGAAATATAATATTTCCAAATACACTCGACAGTGATAAGTCACGAAAGACGTGTGCTAATGAGATAGGAACAAAAAAAAAGAAGGCGAAAAGACAGACATTTTAATCTTTTAAAACCCAGGCAGTAGGCACATTGTTAGACAAACTAGGTGTCAGAGTGTGAATTTTTTTCATAAAAAGGTTATTTATTTATTTCCGACTCCTGTGGTGAGCTCTAACGAGATGCAGGCTCTTTGAAGAGTTAGCCTGTCACACTTAATAGTTGGCCTTTCTGAACTTGCTAAGCTGCCTCTCCCCACGACATGTATGCCAGTCAAGGAAGGGTTCTAACAGTGTGCATTAAGACCTGCTCGGAGAAAGCTATGATTAAAACAGAGCACACGGCGTTTGTGCCGGAAAAATGACAGCGCTGTGTCTCAGCGCCACTGCGGAGACCGGAGAATATTGTAACACATATTTTATCACAGGCGGATATGTAAGGAAGAAATTCCCTCTTTGTTGGAGATTTTTTTTACATGAGCGTAGCTGGTAATGAAAGGAGCTATGGCATCCTTAAAGTGCTGCCAAGCTGTGCGTCTGCATTTTAAACTTTAAAATGCGTATGCTTGTTTTAAACCTGATGGAGCATATTTCACACGCTGAGATGATGTATGACAGTGCAGGGTAGATATAATCGGCATATAATCTCTCCCTGTAAATCCTCCAAATGTTTGTAATCATCATTAATATGTTATTAAATTACAGGAGGAGAATTCTACTTTAAAAAAAAAAAAGTTTAATCAGAAGAATGTGATAGCCTAGAGGCCATTTTTTTATGTTAATGAGATCACATTTTCATTCATTACATTTATCTTCAAATGAGCAACATCAATGTAAAAAAAAAAAAAAGGTGCTGGTAATTTCATGCCAGGACATTATCTGCTATAGATTTACAGACAATTAATTTAACCTTCACACAATGTAATACAATGTGTAATTCAAAATGGGGACAAAACACCTGTGAAACATCAATATGGACAAGTACTTAATATTACCACAGAACATTAAGCTTATTTATACTGAATTTTGTAAGTGTAAGTAAAATTTATATTACTAATTTAACCTAAAAAAACTCTTGTTAATTATCTTGAACACATGCAAATTCACAAAGAGCAGTGCCCTAAGGAGGAAGGAGGAAACAGTAAATTGATGTTGTGTATGATCGTGGCATACATCTAATTGATCATGCTGTAAAAAAAAATTGTATATGTCTGAGTTTCTTATAAATGTCTTCCTGTTAAAACCACTTATATGTTTAAGTTTAAAGTATAGCTTTGTGTAAGTGTCAAAGTCATAAAAATGCAAATGTAATTCTTACATTCTCACTAAGACTTTTGAAAGTTACAGTAATAGGTTTTTTTTCTTTGAATGGCCATGGCATGGTGTATCCAATGCATAGCCCTATACATAAATAAATACCGTGCTGTGTATTCCAGAGTTGCTACAATGTTTTCAGACATAATTACTTCCTTTTGTTAAATTTTGTATTTGGATATGTATTTAGACTACTTGACCAAGTTCACACATCAACAGAATACAGAATACAGTCCTGAATTTGTATCATTAATATGGTTGTGTTCACACATATTTTGGTTATTTACATGAGTGACATCCACATTCTATTACTGCATTCACACCCATAAATGTTCTGGACTCAAAACAGTAGGTGAAGCCCTGCTGTGTGAACAGAACCATATTGGACAACTAGTTGTCTTTAATGTTATACATTGCATAGAACTGCACATGTGGATAGGATGTTGCACACTTTCATGTTTTTTTCCCTCCCAGTAACTTAGAGAGACAGAGATTTGAGTTGTGTGACCTCTGAAGGTTTAGATCCAGTCACTGTCTTCTACCAGAACTACTGTGTGCAATTCAAATGCTCCTTTCTTTTAAAAGCTGTCGTCGGGATGAAACCACAAATCTCAGTTTTCAAAATTTAAATTGTCATTTTGGATGTCGCCATCTTTGATATTTACTTTCGTCAATGCTTTATCAGAATTGGGGTGGTCAGTTATGATCCCCACTTTGTCTTATTTTAGCCAATCAGAGCCCTCTTCTTCCTTCTATCTGCTGGCACACAAATACACTTTTCCTAATCAAGCACACTGAGCCATGTTGAAAAATTTCAGAATTTAGTCCTATCTTAAAATGCTTTGATCATAATGACCTCAAATGCTAATTTGGGCTTTAATGAACTCCCTCCTGTTTATGTCTAATTCAAGGGGGTTACACTTATTGGAATCAGGGAATGGCTTTGAGTGACATGCGGATGGCAATTAGGGGTCTCGGCAGGAGGGTAATTCCTAATTTTCATATCTTGTGTCCTCCTTACCTGCTTTCACCTCTTCCTGGCGCTCTGTGTTGAGAATTTGTGTCACAGTTGATTGCACGAGCTCAGTATGGATAACTCTCTCGAACTTTTCACTAGAGTTGTATTGGAAGGGTAAACTTTAAGTATATAACTCTGTGTTTTACACGCACATCAGATCCATAAGGCTGAAGAAATTGCCGACGTGTGCGCCGTGAAAAAAAAGATCATGTCTCGTGGTCAGCACTTTCTATCAACTCTATTTCTGTCAACACTATTTTCTGTTCTCAGCTTTTGTGTGTGCTCTCCTTCTCTCCGCTCTCCATCTTCCTCTTTCATTTACCTCCCATTTTACACCTTTTTGTATATTTTTCTGGTCGCCAAGTTTGACATTTTATGGAACTTGACACATGGGTATTATTGTATAGATTTTACGGCCATAGAACTCGGAAGCAAATAATTCCACACCTAAAGAATTTTTTTCTCTCTCTCTATAAAAAAATACTTTTTTTCTGTTCTCTTCAGTACTTGAGAGGGTCCGTCTAGCAGAGTTTTACAAAAGTTCTGCTTTTCTTAAAGCCACTGTGACACTGTTAACTGTTATTAGATTTGAGGCCAAATAGAGTATAGGCTAGTATGATTTAGCAGACATGAAATTAAATTGAAATGTATTTATTTAAAACATTACGTATGAAAGTCTATACATAATGAAGACTTTGAGGGAGTCTTTGGAAGCAGCCTGTAATAATCCAAATGTTGACAGCCGTTTCAAATTACGTTAAAATTTTTTATTATTTATTAATTTATAGTTAATACAGTTAAAAAAAATTCCAAGTTGACCTGCAGTACTGTCAATTTCTCATGCCATTGAAGTCAATGAAATATTTGTGCTCTCTGCATAAATTCACAAAATCATTTAAAACACTGCAGGCAGTGTGAGGCACCGCAGCATTTTATATATTTATATATAGAGGAGTATTTTAATAACTAGTTGATTCTTCCCTGGGCAACAGTTTTAATCCTAGACATGCAGTGGTTAAGCACTGGAAACTCCGGCTGCGTGGCAGGTCCTCCAAATGTCTTCCCCAATGGCAAGCACTGCTCATTAGTTAAATAAGTTGTGAGCATATTGATTAGAAGCGTCTAAATTAGCCCCTAGCCAAGGAGCAAGAGAAGCCCCTTGAGGGGAACACACTTAGACAGAACGAAGGACAGAGAGAGAGAAAAAAAAGACGTAGCAGAAAGGCTCAAAACGGAAACATCAGACTGTATCCTCTGCCCTCCTAAGCAATGTCATAATTTTCCTAAGGCCTCACACTTATTGACAATGCAGTTTATTTTAATAATGAGATATGATTTAAAAGTTGTGCAGGTGAGATAGTTTGTGGTGTGCTTTGGGATTTTTGGAATGTCTGTGATTTAAATGTAAGCTTTTCTGTATTTAGAAAGTATGAAGTGTGCTTTTTTGTGATGTGCAGTGTCGGATAGGGTTGCCTGATAGTATTTCTTATTATTTTATGATTACTTATTATTTACTTTTAGAGGGGGGGGTTTGGGGGGGGGGGGGGGGGTTTTGGGGGGGGGGGGGGGGGGGGGGGGGGGGGCTCTGGGGGGGGTTTTTTGGGGGGGGGGGGGGGGTTGGGGGGGGGGGGGGGGGGGGGGGGGGGGGGGGGGGTCCCCCCCGGGGGGGGGGGGGGGGGGGGGGGGGGGTTGTGGGGGGGGTCTGGGGGGGTGGTTGTGGGGGTGGGGGGGGGGGGGGGGGAAGATAACTAGAGTCATACTTTGTTAGTGTTTGTGACAAAAAAAAAAAACTTTAGTGGTAGGGTTAGGCGATACAAATACAGCCAACTGTCCTTTAAAGGTGCAGTAGGAGATCTTGGAAAATGCTAACTTTAGCCTGATAGCACTGAAAGCGAATGTCCCACCCTCCCTGCAATTGCCGTCCAAAGCCACTCCCCCTGAACGCATATAAGCTCACAGACGAGAATACCAGTAACAACATTACTACAAGGCTACATCAGCGGTTCCCAATTCCAGTCTCCCCCCACCCCACCTGCGACGTTTGTTCTATTCGACTGTAAGTTCCTTGTGAAGTGGACATCACAGGATATTCCGCCATCCAGTTCGAAGCAAGCGTATATGTTCCATACAAAGGGCATTAAAGTGTGCGAGACGTAAATTTAAATAGTATTTATTTACAGAGGTATATTATGTCACACTTCACACTTCTCTAGTAAGTTTCGTCTGTGTGTGAAGACGCTGTGCAGCGCAAATGCGTGAATGAATGTTCCGAAGTGAAGTAAACTTCAACATATTTCCCCCGCTCAGTGAGGAAGGAGCAATGAACACTGTGTAGGGACCATATCAATCAGAACACAGTTCATGCACATAGCTCACTTCTAACGAGCTGGTTATCTGAATTGTGTGTGTTAACTAAGCGAGACATGCAAAATATACATCATGTGTCATTCACCGGTGAGAAAACTACAATAGTACTACAATACCAGGAAGGAAGATCGGGTTGTTGATGTTTGTCTGCCATTCTCGCTCTGTCTGCACAGCGTGCGTGAACGCGCTGATGACGTATCCTGTCTGCGCGAACCGGGTGCGCAGAGGTATGCTCATACGTTGACAGGCAGGTAGGAAAGCCAATTAAAACGCTCGGACCAAGCGTTTTGATTGGATGAACATTTCCTGGTCCTACGCCTTCTACAGAATATATAAATACAGATAAATAAATTTAAACCATTTAACTTAATGATTGCTATCGGGATGAGAAGAGACTTTCAACCAGCATAACAAAAAATGTTTCTGAAGACAATCACCTATTGCACCATAAGCAAATAGATTGCACAACTCGCGCAGCCACGCCTCTGTTTCTATAGAGTCTGGTCCTACTTGTAGGGAAGTAACAAAGTCTAAATTACTATTTTAACTAAATTACTGTACATTTCAACATAACTCATTTCAAATTTAGGAACAAAATCTGACAGTGATTGTATCATAAATTGAAGGAACTTTCAATTACATAAAGGAACTTTACCAGAAATGTATTCAAATTTGGACCTCATCCTAAAGTAATTTTCTGATACTTGAAAAGACTGATATGGTTTTAAAGCTATTGATATTCACATACAGTATGTAATACACATATGCACTGTAGTTCAATAAATGTAATTTCCCCTGCAAGCCTCCTTTAAAGCAAGCTCTCTATTTGTAAAACACTGTGTATGGCCATGTCTCCACCATGATAGAAAAACAAATATGCTTGTGTGTGTGTGATGTGGTTCTGTGGTCTTGAGTGTGGTTTGGTCATGCGGAAGAGAAGTTGGCCTACATTCACCCTCTTAGACATCCCCTATCATAAATTAGGCATAGACACCACCGGCATTTACATAAGACCTCCCTCATCTCAAAATAACTCCCTCTCGCTCTCTCAAGTGCCCATTTCAAATCTCTTGATCTCTTTTCTTTTTCACTCCTCCACTCACAAGCACTCAAATACAAACCACTGACATTTTTAGCACCAAAACGTAACTATAAAATGTACCAATTTGTGTAAGAATAGTCTTTCCTCATGCAGAGAAAAATAAGCAATATCTTACTTGGACACAAGCCTTGAAACATAATCTCAGTTCTCCTTTTCGCTCACGAGCCTTCACCTCTCGTCTCTCATTGCCCCTCCTTGCTTTTGTTCCATTTTTTGATTCTCCCTCTCTCTTCATCCTCTTTCTTTCTCCTCCCATCTTCGCCTTTCTCTAACTTTCTTAAGATGCCAAAAATCAAGGCTGCGCTCCAGAGGCTAGTGCCCAGGGGAGGCCTAAAGTTATTCTCCAATTAGTGTCAACACACAGACAAATACTACATTTACACAGCCCAGAGAGAGAGAGAGAATAAACGGGTGTGACAGCAATTCCAACAAACAATCTGTGCCAAGCAGACAGACAGATAGATACAGCAGATTGCGATCTGCCACTCAGTATCCTCATTTATTTAGCTTGCTGGTACAGGCACACACTCAAACTCACACAATTAGCCGGCGGTCATTTGGGATATGACTTTGTGGAACTGTGGTGGTTAGGGTTCATCTTGTCTGCTCTTCATTTTGACTTGAGCTGCTCATAGGCTCAATGCGGTTGTTTAGGAGGATGGAAGGTTTTCTCAAGGCAAAGTCAATCCAAGGAGCGTGACGGCCTGTGCTGCGAGTTCACGTTAGGCAATGATTTGGTAACCTTGGGACCCTGTGTAACCTTACCTTTACAATATATGCTAAAAATACATTGCTGACACTCCAGGAGTCACTTATAGCTGCAATTTTTTGACATTAAAATACTTTCTCTTGTAACAGCTTAATATGCAGGGGCAATGAAAGTGAGCCATTTGTAGGTTGATTTCCCAGAAAAGTGTACTGTTCGCTCTGTTCCATAGCTTGTTTTAGCCAATCACCTAAGCTGTAAATGTCACGAATAATCACTCTTTAGCTGCATGAAAATGACAAGAACTGCCTGATAGTTCTATCTCTATATTCGTTTCTGCCTGCCTGCTTACAAAAATATATCCAGTTCAAATAAATGCTGTTCTTATGTGATAATGAAAATTAGAAATGTTTCTTGAGCACCAAATCAGAATATTAGAATGATTTCTGAAGGATCATGTGACACTGTAGACTAGTGCTGTGTTCAAAATATCGATACGACGATGTATCGTCACAGAGATTTGACGATAGAGTATCGATACAGCTGGCCCTGTATCGATACTGTGGCACGTGTGCAGCAGTGGACCGCGCTTAATTTGTTTAACATTTTACAACGTTTAAAATTGAGCAGAAAAGTGCGAGGTTTCTAAAAAGAATGAATAGATCATATATAGGCTACAACAAGGTTTAATCTGGCCACAGAGGAACACAATGGGGTTGCCTGATATAAAGAGACGTAATCCCCAAAACAGAGCTTCACACTTGCGCAATACAGAAATATCTGCTAAACGTGCTACTTATCTTTGTCAACCTGGCAACCATGTGTACGCGCGCTCTCTCCACTGAGGATAAACGCGCTTGCTTTCTGAAAACAGCGGTTAGCTTGCAGTTTAGCTATCTCCACTTCAAGTCTATTCTCAGAAAAGTGTGATTCATCAACTGTTCATTTATGACAGAGAGAGAGAGAGAGAGATAGGCTGTGTATGTATGAATTACCATTTTGCCGCGTTTCTCTATTAACAGTAAAGCTATGACTTTAATTCCTTTAGAAACAATGATGCTATGAGCTCCTTGTTGAGAAAGATAATGTAGCTCTTGAGCGATTAAGCTATTTAGTTGATAAAACTGCGGGGCAGCGCTGAAAAGTTTGTTCCTGAATGTCTTGAGTTCGGCCGCAGCGTGATCTGTGTGTGTGACTGCACTTAACACCAAACTGCTTCTGTTTCACACAAATGCTGGCACAGACGTGCATGTTCGGCTAGAGTCGCTTTGAACTTGTGCATCTTCGGAAGCGGAGCTGCACGGAAAGTTACAAAAAAATGTCGTGCACACCGCCACGCGAAACGACGTCGCGCGCACTCAAAGCCAGCTTCCGCCAACACCGCGAGTATGTCATAGCGCGGTACCTAAGCGAACTTGCGGACGCGTCGAGGGTAAATCAGCCTTGAGCGTGTGTGCGTTAGTTTAGAACTCTACTCATTTTTTTTTTTAATTGTGTTAATTTGTGCAATGATAATCTACCAGCAATGTAAATATGATTTTTTTAAAAATATATTAGAATGAGTACATTACAATATAAATTTATTAGAACAAGTACATTACTATGTATGGGCTTAAAAACAAGATGCAAACAATCAGAATATTGTACCTGGTGGGGAGTGCACAATGTAAACATGAAACATATGCAATTACCTATATTGTACTGTGTACAGTTATGGAGCCCGTTCATAATGCAGAGGTCAACTGCCTGCTCTGCCAATAGTTAGAAATGGCACTATAGTAAGCAGTGTTTAATAAACAGCTGTTTTTCTAAATTCCGCTGAGGTGAAATTCAGTGGAGTCATGTATCGTGATATGTATCGTATCGTGGCCTCTGTATCGTGATACGTATCGTATCGTGACTTTGCTGGTGATACCAAGGCCCTACTGTGACTACGCGTATGGGAATAAAATCACAGGAATGAATTACATTTGAAAATATATTAAAACAGAAAAAAATATTACTGTTTTACTATATTTTTGATCAAATAATAAAAAGTTTTATCACTTCTTTTAAAATCATATTTTCAAAAAAAATATCCCCAATCCAAAACTTTGACAATCTTACATAGTGTATGATGTAAATCATAAACATCTTTGCAAGTCCTGTATGTCATTTTCATATCAAAAATATATAAGGTGATTAGGTAATTATTATAGGTGCAATTAAACATAATAGGCAGATTAGCATACTGTGACAACAATAGCCATCACAATGTACTATTTATTTTATTTTATTTGTTTAATTCATCTCATTGATTAAATGCAATGCACCTATCAACCTATGAATTCAACATCCTATTATCTTCAATTTCAAGCACGTCTAGACAATGAAACTGTAGATATGATAAATGAAGAAGAAATCTCTCTTTCTCTCTCTCTCCCGCTATTACCCATAGTACAAGAACGTCTGAAACCTCTCCGCGTTCCCTCGGCTCCCTGCATTAGCTGTGGCCTGTGGCATTCCTGTATGTTCTGAGAGCTTGTGAGGGGCACCATATCCATCAGCCTTAATGCTACTGGTGTATGCCCCAGGGCGGCCATCTTCACTCCTTCCCATCAGCCACGGTGGCTCTTCATCAGAGCCCCGCCACAGCAACCTGAATGAGCAGGTCCCGCTGAGCCGCACATTAACGCACAAATCTCAGCCTTGATCACCACGCTGCCATGAATCTTCCATCCCACGTACTTAATCTGACATGACAGAGTTGTCATTGCGAATCCCTAGAAATGCTATTCTCTCCGTAACCTTTTTATTTCTGTCTCGCACTCTCTGTTCTAATTTGTCTACCTTTTTCACTCCGTTACATTCCTGCTATCGCCACTCTGACTTCATTTTCTCTCTCGCAAACTCTGTTGCAGCTGTTGTGTTGTCTCTTGGCGGAGTTTCTGGGTTTAGCGCATCAATTAAAGATAAGCCTCGACCGCGGCTCGTGCTTTCCCCAGTGTCAAAAACGCTGCTGTGCTGAGCTCCAGGACCGAGCCGATCCGGCTTCTGATCCCTTAAAACACTACTTCATTACTCTTTCATTCAATTCCACTATGGGCTCCCTCTTTCTGTGACTGTAATCGAACATGACCTCTACATTTATCCATTAGCATCTTAAACCGAGAACAAGAGCTGCTTAAAAACTTAATTTATGAGAGAGCAGACACTAACTGGTTCATTACCTTTTGGGAGCAACTGAATAGCTCGAGTTGTAGAGAGGAACAAACTACAGAGCAAACAAAGCGTGCATGAAAGAAGTAGTAAAATTAGGACTCGAACATCTTGGTTTCAGGTGCACGTAGACTGCTTATGATGCTAGGATAAAAAAAATATATATATTTTTGAAAGATTTTCAGTCACTGTAATGTTTCCTGCAGCCGTCGCTAAACTCAGGAGACCAAATCCACCCCTTTCCATCACAATAACGCCACACTGTCAGCCGTGAAAATCCCAATTTGGTCATGCCAAAGCTTCGGTTTGAAAACCATTGGTGTGTTCAACCCTGTCTGAAAAGTTGCTCAAGTTAACTAAGACACCAAGGAGCTATGGGAACATGACTGTGTTTATGTATTTAACACACAATTTAAATTACTTTTGTTGTTGCTGCTGCTGTTTCTTTGTTTATTAGTTTGTTTTTTTCACTCCTGAACATTGTCATAAGTTCATAAGTTTGGGTCAGTAAGATTTTATTTTTTTTGGGGTTTTTATTTTATTTTATTTCATTTTATGTATGTATTTATTTTTATTATAATTTTATATATATAGAATATATATTTTGTTTGTTATAATTCAACACTTTGTTCTTCTTGTGGAACCGGATGCATAGTGCAGTTTAGACTGATATTTATTGCATTTCAATTTCAATTAATTTTGGTCTTGCTATTCTTCAAGGACGCCTGAAAAACCATCACAAAAATATTAAGCCGTAAACCTGTTTTTAACATTGATAATAATAAGATATGTTTTTTAAACACCAAATCATCATATCAGAATGATATCTGACAATGAAGACTGGAGGAAATATTCTGAAACCTCAGCTGGACATCAATAAATTCATTTAAATATATATAAAAAAATAGGAAAGTTATACTTTATATACTATTTTACAATATTGCACTTTGTATCAAATAAATGCAAGCCTTGTTGTGCATAAGAGACTTCTTTCAAAAATATGTGCAAATTTAACCAACCTTTTGAATGGTTGTGTGTTTTGCAACAACAATTGGCTATATTAAATATTTGCTGTGACAGGGAAAACAAATTAGACACTGTATTATATTTTATAATTCAGTATAATAATTTACATTTTGTGACGTACTATTAACTATATTAATTTATTAATGTTTTAAAGTTCTAGGAATAGTTCACTAAAATTTTGTCACATTAATCACTCAGGTGTTGAACACAAAAGAAGATATTTGAAAACTTTGAGGACACCTTTATTTTTAAGGTCCAATTTTCACTATTAACTAACTATTAGCTATGACTTTTGCCTCAATTTACTCCTAATTTGCTGCTTAGTAATAGTTAGTAAGGTAGTTGTTAAGTGTAGATATTGGGTAGGATTAAGGATGTAGAATATGGTCATGCAGAATATGTGGTAGTAAGCAACTCAGGGGAAATATGAATAATTAACCATAACTAGTATAATTAACTATTCATATTTTAGATACACTGTAGATATTTAGCTGACCACTCAGGGTCAACCGTCTTGTCATTCTAAGAACGTTAATTTCCTGGTTATGGGAAATAATTTTCTTACTGTACAATTCTATAAGTTGGTAACGTAAATCTGAATGATTAGTGACTCCGGTTATGAGCAAAAAATGAACACATCAAGTGTGATACAAGTAAAGTTTTAACTACATAAACACTTAACCTAGTCCAACATACTACATAAACACACTAAGCCGGTCTAACATACACATACACACACACACAATTTGTATAGGAAAAGGTTAAAGCTTAACTCAGTACAGAAAGAGACATAAGGAAAGACATTTATGGAACCATTTTGCATATTCAACAGATCTAAAACCTGAGGGAAAACGTCAGATTCTTAGTTCAACCAAACCTTGTAAAAAGGTGTAACTGATACATAATGCATCAATTAAATCGACTAAGTTTGATACTTGCGTATGTCTGAAAAAAGATTCCTGATGCAATCTTAAGGCCCAAGATCTTGCTGAAGTTGGTTAATGAGAAAGAACCAGTTTGAGTCAGAATCACTTGATGAAAGAAAAGGACTAGGCCGGAGCCTGGCAAGAGCTTTGGTATCCTGGAGCGTTTCTAACATCTTCATCTTAGCATCTGACCGAAACACCGACTGGGCGGGTCACATGAAGTACAGCCTTTAAAGTCTGCAAAGATTCACGCATCTCAAGATGGGCTTGTCCAATGAGAAAAGCTGAAATTCCAAGCGGGAGGTTGGAAATACTGGGGATTTTTATGACTCTTTGTCTGTAAGCATGGTATTTGGCATATGTAATTCGCTGGAGTGTTGATGCACAAATTAGTACCGATTCTTAGAAAATCAATATGTTGCATAGGTATCAGCATATAATATACACACTTTTTTCGATCATAAGAAGGCGAATTCATAGATAATAAACATGGTATATGTAAGGTTATATGAATGAGGGGTTTATCGTAAGCATGAATAAAAATAGGCTATAATACAACAGATTAATACAAAACAGCAATAATATACACAAGGGCCTGAAGAAAATGGGTGTTCATTCAAATAAGGTTTTCCTATGAATTAATTAGAGAAAAGTCAATTTCTACTGTGAATTTGTGCCTCTTGCTTCTGGAAAATGCAGCTGAGAGTCTGCTCGCATTCCACAAGGTTGTAAATGGATCGGGTTACCATGAAACCAGGGTCTTGTTCGGCTTCCTGGGGTGTTACAGAGTATTTTTTAAATCTAGCTAACAAAATATATATGGTGTGTTGGAGTGGTCCAGACGCTACACAATGCATTTATAAGTACTACTGAACCTATAAACACCTCTCTTCATCTCATTGCACTGGCTACCGGTTGCGGCTCGAATCAATTTCAAGACATTGATGCTTGCATATAGAACAGCCGCAGGCTCAGCACCCGCCTTCTTCCACTCACTACTACGAATTTACAACCCCTTCAGAAGTCTGAGATCCGCTAATGAGCGACGCCTCGTGGTACCATCACAGAGAGGATCAAAATCACTTTCCAGAACATTCTCATCCACTGTTCCTTGCTGGTGGAATGATCTTCCCACCCCTAACCGGAATGCTGAATCCCTGACAATTTCAAGCGACAGCTGAAAACTCATCTCTTTCGAAGTGTAAGGGAAACAGGTCAGTTTAGCTAAAAGGGAATCATTTAAGATTTTAAAGGGAACTCCACCAATAATATGTAAGGGAAATTGGACAGAATCACTGTTTTACGGCTGATCACTGAGACGGCCAGCGAGTCAGTGAACGAGCCATATGACATCAACTCTGCAATGGATATTAATATGTAAAATATAGTGAAAACACTATTAATTTAGCATATGTAACAAGATCGGCAGATTAAGACATTAACTTGTGAGCACAAAACAAAAGATACTTCTCTTTTCAATATAAATAAAGGCTTTATTGGATAAATCTAACACATATAAACTAATCTAACACATAAAAACACGCATTCACACAAGTTGCAGAAAAAGAGAAAGTGAGGAAATAATTAGTTTAAGAGAATGACAATGTGAAATCCCAAGTTTACAGCAAAATGTGCAATTGCATAGATCTGAACAAACATCAATCACTTAATTAACCCTCGCACTGCGTTCCTCAATGAGGTTAAAATTGAGATTAAATGTCCACCAGTTCAGCTATATGGAGTACTTGCGTTTCTGTGTCGGCGGGGTACCTCATTGTCTGCGGAAAGGGGTTTCCGAGGTGTGATGGCTGGAGGTTTCATCCTGGGGACGAAACAGTGTGGGCGTTGGCTGGCGACGTGAGTTGGGTCTGAAGTGAAGTTTAATGGCCACTCGTTCGAGAGATGCGGGGTTAGGCAAACTTAACTCAAAAACAGAAACTATCAACGGGAAAATAAAATAAACTAAAGAAATCGAAATCGGCTGTACAGCTTGATGAGACCAGGTGGGTGTCTCCTATGGTTTCGGAGGAGCTGCGTGTAAGCCAAGCACGCTCAAAATAAAGAAGCATGATTAGAAAGCAAGCTCAAAGCTATGCCTAACAAAGAGGAGGTAAGAAGGGGGTTGAAGAAGCAGAACCAAAGCGAACCAAGAGCACCAAAAGCCAGAGAGTGATTTGATGGTGGTTCTAGTATGTAAAACGGCTGGTTAACACACACCAAATGGGGTCTCGACCAATTGCTAGCCTCGGGGTGGTTGCAATGTTATCCTTCCCATTCATAATCAACTGTTATCTCACATTCACCTGTATCTGCGTTTTCCCGCTCTGGGCAGAGTATAATTTTGGACATGGTTTCTTTAACAAGAATATGATACATTTGACAACGTAGTGATTAGAATAAATGTTTCAAGCATGAAGATTCAAACACACATGTACTAAACATGAATAGCAATTCTTAAAATATTCAATAGTTATTCAAAATACATTCACAATAAATGATTAAGACATGATGGTCAAACATGTGGGTTAGATACATGATATGGGGTTCGATATATAGCAATGGTTAGTTGCTCGAGTCCTTTTAGTGTCATTTAGGTGCATGGAAAGGTTCTTTGTCGTGAAGTGGGGGAAGTCAATTTACGAGGAGCTTGTGATTGTAGTTACTATCGTGTGATAGTCATGCGGTCTTCTCTTTTGACCATTATTCTTGATAACTTGCCCAAAATTGACAATCTCCTTGGACTTGTCAATAAATGTTCTTTTGTGTTAATGTTGAAAACTATTCTGTGACAGGGGTTTAGGTTTAGGCTTGCTTCAGAAAGGCTAGGGTCTGATTTATGACATCCTGTTTTCTTGGGCCTCTGTGGAATTTTTGTGACTCCTCGTGCCTCAACTCGGTTTTGACCAAATCTTAGATTGTCTGATTCGGTCTGATATCCTAAAGAAGCTACTTGACTTCACAGAAAAAAAAAAAAAAATTCGCTTTTATTTATTCCTTCTCTTATAGCTTGTACTTATTTGAACATGTCTAAGAACTTGGTATTACAACCACTTCTTGTGTCTGGTTGCCTCTTTTAAGAAGAATCGCTTTATGTATCCCCCAATTGAAAGTCGCTTTGGATAAAAGCATCTGCAAAAATGACTAAATGTAGGTAAATGCAATGAACAGCCCCTTAGTTATAAATGTATGCTAATAAGCAACTAGTTAATAATGAGAACTGGTCCCTATACTAAAGGTTAACTGAATTTTGAAGAACCAATCAGTTGTTGGTCCCTATTGACTTCCACAGTAGGGAAATAAATGCAATGGAAGTCAATGGGGACCATCAACTGTTGTGAACAGCGTTCTCACAGTACCTTCTATGTTCACATTAGAAACGAACAACTCTAAAGATTTGGAACGACATGAGGGTGAGTAAATTATGCCAATTCTTATTTTGGGTGAACTATCTCTTTAATGTATTAAACATTGAACTAACAATGAACAACTTCCAGAGCATTTATTAATCTGGGGTAACTTTAAACTCTTACCCCTGGTGTCACAAACAAGGCTTAAGCCTAGTCCCAGACTAAAATTTAAGTCTGAGCTGTGTCAACTGAAAGTAACTTCCACTGTCTGATCTTAAAATATGTCAGTGCCTTTTTTTTGTCTCAAGATGCACACCAGTAATATGTTTTCTAAGGCATGTTTATGAAAAAAATACTTAAATGTCCTAATTAACTATGGCTTAATCCTGGCTTAGTCTAAGCGCTGTCTGTGAAACCAGTCCTTGCCCAAGCAAGGAACTATGCTAACATGATTGTGTTTCTGCATTTCAAAGCATTATTGATCTGTATGTTTGCATTGATATGGATAATCTGTTGTTTTAAATACATATTTTATATTTTACATCTTAGAATAGATTTTGCAACCAAATTGACTAACTCTATTCACTCTAAGCATACAATTTATAATTCAAATACTTACTTTTTATGCTATTGAAAGGCAGACCCGGGGGGAAATTTGGACCTTGCATCTAGATCAATTAAATACAAAAAGAACAATTTCTAGGCACAATAGCGGTACAGAAATGCACAAAGCGCAGCTGTTTTGTTACTGTGAGATTGGTTTTCTTCAATGAGAGTTATTATTCTACACCTTTGGAGATTTACTGTTCTCTTTCTGTTCTCAGTACTTATGATGTTGCTTTGCTTTTTCCCCCTAACATAATTCATTTAATTCCTTCACTATCTTCTATTCTATCCCTTTCAATTCATTTTTTGTGCTCTCTGTCTCTTTCGCTCCTGGCAGGGCAGGTAACGGTGCAGCTCAGCATGGTGTAGTGACAGAGACAGCGGGTGTGTTTTGGCATGAGTGTGGATTACAGGTCCAATCCATACCGTAGCTGCTTAATACTCCGTCACATTATGAAAATCCCCCTTGCTTTCAACACACGGCTGGTGCTTGTCTCTGCTGATTTATATGCTCTATTACAATGCCTCAGAAAAGAACTTTCAGTTTGGCTTCAGTCTTTTTCACAGGCTCTCTGCTGTGGGGAAGATGTGTAATAAGTCTTGTGCTGTTCAATAAATAACGGTCTATTGGCCTAAACACCCTTTTGCTGTCGTTCTGGAATTGTTTTAATCTTGCAAAGTGTCACTGTTCCCTGTAAGCTGGGACGTATGGGATGTGGTCCAGAAATTTGCATTAAAAACTCTGGAATTTTCTTTTATAGTCTAAATGCTGTGTAACCCACAATAATGTCACTGAAGGAATCAATAGTTTGATTGTCACATCTGTTGCCCGCAAACATGCTCGTTCTGTCTGCTAATCGTGCGGTTGCTGTAAAGCAAGAGCAGTGTGTGCCGCACCTCACGGACAAGCTCGCAGGAGATAATAGTCACGGTCTTTTGCCACAGACGGTGGGACGGTTCCCGTTGCGGAAGCTGATGACAAAGCACAGGCAAAAAGTCAATATCAATTACCTCTCGTCTCTCAATACCAAACCACTGAGTCACTCTGCGACGTCAAACCAAACAACAGCTCAATTATTTCAAGCATTTTCAATCAAAGAGACACTCAGGCTCTTTTTAAAAGCTGTGTGCTGCTTGCTTAGTTGAGGAAATAAAAGGGAATCAATTAGCTCACAGTGAGGCTGACCTCATCTTTACAGAGGGGAAAATCCTCACTGCCTTTTACAAGCTCCTGGGTTAACGGACCTAAATGGATTGTGTAGTTGCCACTAAGGGCAGGAGCTAAAACAGTATTTATTGTGTGATGGTAGAAATGTGTCGTTTTTATTATTATTTTTTTTTTGGAGTTGAACTTTGCAACTTGAGCAGTCACAGGTGTAACACCTCAGAATGTGGCTCATTCAATCAGGTTTATAATTTTTTTTACTGTTGAGTGTTTTGTTTTTAACTCAAGTGTTTATAATGAGAAGCAGCTGTTTTTTGCAATGACGGCTAATCACTCATTTGTCATGAATAAAAATATCTACTGGTTTGTGTCGAAGTTAACCCTTTGATGCACAAGCTATGCAAACCCCTTCTAATGCACAACATGGGTCTAAAATGACCCGTATTAATTTCCTATATTATTTGACAAAAAATAAAAATGAGAAACTATGGAGATTCAAGGTTTTCACCTTACAGCTACAATATATACTTGTATATAATAATGTTCTTATTCAACTTTTATTTTGGTGACCTAGCATTAGCTAGCTAGAATACAGTATGTCAACAACAAGCTAATTGGATATGTTTCTCTTTCTCACTAATAATAGATTTCAAGGTCCTGGTAACCTTAGCCTAACATTCAAATATTATGTCTAGTCATCTTTCACAATATATCAAATATTTTCTGTGGTAATAAATTATAAAATGACATGCATGCATCAAATATACAAAAGCAGCCATATTGAGTTGTGAAATGTGTGGCAGGAGAATAGTTTTCTGCAGTAAATATGTTCCTACTTGCAAAAAAATTTGCAAATATCAAAGGTTTCTATATGGGTCATTTTGACCCATGTGTGTAAAATTAATGTAAAAATACAAAAACTGTGTTTGTTTATATAGTAAAAAAAAAGTAAAATAAACAATGATTTGTGGAAATCAAAAATAAGCTATTTAATGACTACCTGAAATAATAAATGATCAAATGCATTTAATTCAAAGATTGAGCAAAGAAACACTCAACCATAACTGAAATAACAGGACATGAATATGGGTCATTTTAGACCCATGTTGTGCATTAGAGGGGGTAGTGATACAAAAAGTGATACAATTTTTTATTAAAAAAGTAAGATAAGAAAATAAGAATTTGTGATGATCAAAAACAAGTTAATTGATGAATTCCTGGAATACTGAATGATTAAATTAATTTCTTGCAAAGATATTGAAAACTCAGTCGGGTCACTTTAGACCCATGTTGTGCATCAAAGGGTTAAAAAAAGTTGAAGTACCCTTCATTTACTACTTTTAGACTAAAAGGGTAGTTCAGCCCAAAATAACAAAATAAAAAATGTCATCTTTTACTCACTATTGTTTTAAACCAGTATGTCTTTGCTTTGGTAACCAAAAAAATAATAATTCTTGTTCAGAAGAAAGTCAGTCTACAGGTTTATATTATAGATAGATATATAGAGAGAGAGAGAGAGAGAGAGATAGAGGGACAGAGAGAGAGAGAGAGAGACAGAGAGGACTGACTATCGATATATACATGCCGTGAAAAGGTTTTTTGCCCCCCTTTTGTTTAATTAGTTGGCTTTTTTTTTTGCATATTTGTCACACTTAAAAAGATTCAGATCATCAAACAATTTTAATACTACACAAAGATAACCCGAGTAAATACAAAATGCGCTTCTTGGAAGGTGTGTGTCCCGTTACATCTGGCGTTAAACCAACACAGCATTTCATAAAAAGAACATCATACCAACAGGCAAACATGGTGGTGGTAGTGTGATGATCTGGGCCTGCTTTGCAGCTTCAGGACCTGGACTACTTGCCATAATTGACGGAACCATGAAATCTGCACTCAATCAGAAAATTCTGAAGGAGAATGTCCGACCATCAGTTTGTGACCTCAAGCCCAAGAGCACTTGGATTATGCAGCAGGACAATAATCCAAAACACACCAACAAGTCCACCTCTGAATAGCTCAAGAAAAACAAAATTAAGGTTTTGGATTGGCCGGACTAACTCCGAATGAGAATGGTGCACAACCAGTTATTAATTTAAGGGGGCATTACTTTTTCCATTCCCTTACTTTTTGCCGCCTGCCAGGTTTGGACAAACTTTTTTCCCTTATAATGAAATCGTTATTTCAAAAACTGCATTTTGTATTTTACTTCGGGTTCTCTTTGTGTAAGTTAAAATTTGTTCGCTCTGAATCACTCAAAATGTACGGTGGCCGAGAGAGCTCAACGCGCTGCAACTTAAGAAAACACATGCAAATTGAAAAAACACCAGCAAATTAAGAAAACATCTTCATCAGTTTGACAACACACGCGCTGCAAATCCTCACAACACATGCAAATGAAGAAACGCCTGCAAATCCTCACAACACATGCAAAAAAAGAAACACGCTGCAAATACACGGACCCCACAACTGAGAATGTTTTCATGGGGACCAAAAGTGACGGACCCGGCTGGATTGTTTTGTGCAGTGTCTTTTTTTTTTTTGAGTTTCGGCTAGTGATTCCTTTTTTTTTTTTTTTTTTTTTTTTTATTATTGAAGATATAACATTCACAGGGGATACAGTCATAGCAATAAATTACATACACAACCAGAATACAAAACAATAAATATAAAGAATAATAAAAATGAAATATAAACGGAACAAAAACAAATAAATTAAAAGTTAAACATCTTTTTTTTTTTTATAAATCCTAAGTTAAAATAAAAAATAACTTAAATGGAAATTACACATAAAATGTCAACTTCAAAGAATACACATGAGGTAACCCTTACATCAAAGTCAATATTTTTTTCATCAGTACAGTAGTTTTAACAGCTTTCTTATTAAGTGATGAGCAGAGAGATTCATAAAATAATTTCAAATCAATATAAAAAATCCTAAAATTGGGCATACAATTTGTGCAGTGGCTATTGGTCAGTGGAGTTGTCGGTGAACTGAAAACACCCTGATTGCATGATTCCTTTGTCTTTTAGATATTATTAGCCTAAATAATCTGATGAATTACACGAGTAACTGTGAAACGTAATATAAGGTGGCTAACTTAATAAAATATTCTCAACTATATATAATTTCAAGGTTAATGAAATCCGCAATTCTTCATTAATTGTTAAAACCAGGTCAAAATAAATTGCAGATTGGCAGTAAGAATAATATTGAAAATTATTATTTAATCAGGGCCTTTTAGTAGGATAATGAAAGAAAGGACAATGGAATACAAATACAATGTGCAAACTTCAGTCAACTTGTTTTTTGTTTTGTTTGATGACACCTGGTCATCACCCGCCATTCTAGGGGCATTCTCTACGACAAAGCTTACATCTCGCCCACATGAACTTGACAATCTTGGCAAAGTCAGCCATTGGATGCCACAGAAAGGGCAATACATTTTGATCTGAAAAACAAAAACAAGTTGACTGAAGTTTGCACGTTGTATTTGTATTCCGTTGTCCTTTCTTTCATTAAATTGTATGCCCAATTTTAGGATTTTTTGTATTGATTTGAAATTATTTTATGAATCTCTCTGCTCATCACTTAATATGAAAGCTGCTAAAACTACTGTATTGATGGAAAAGATATTGACTTTGATGTAAGGGTTACCTCATGTGTATTCTTTGAAGTTGACATTTTGTGTAATTTTCCATTTAAGTTATTTTTTTTTTTAATTTATTTATGATTTATTTATTTAAAAAAAGAAAAGATGTTTAACTTTTTTTATTTATTTGTTTTTGTTCTGTTTATATTTCATTTTTATTTTTCTTTATATTTATTGTTTTGTATTCTGGTTGTGTATGTAATTTATTGCTATGACTGTATCCCCTGTGAATTTTATATCTTCATAATCAACAAAAAAAAAAAAAAACGGAATCACTAGCAGAACTCAAAAAAAAAGCCCCTGCACAAAACAAATCCCAGCCGGGCCCGTCACTTTTTTGGGTCCCCATGAAACATTTCTGTTGTGGTCCGTGCTATTTGCAGCGCGTTTCTTCATTTGCCTGTGTTGTGGGAGGTTTGCAGCGCGTTTCTTCATTTGCATGTGTTGTGAGGATTTGCAGCGCGTTTCTTCATTTGCATGTGTTGTGAGGATTTGCAGCGCGTTTCTTCATTTGCATGTGTTGTGAGAATTTGCAGCACTTTCTTCATTTGCTTGTGTTGTGAGGATTTGCAGCGCGTTTTTTTTTTTGCATGTGTTGTGAGGATTTGCAGCTCATTTGCATGTGTTGTGAGGATTTGCAGCGCGTTTCTTCATTTGCATGTGTTGTGAGGATTTGCAGCGCGTTTCTTCATTTGCATGTGTTGTGAGGATTTGCAGCGTTTCTTCATTTGCATTTGTTGTGAGGATTTGCAGCGTTTCTTTTTTTGCGTGTGTTGTGAGGATTTGCAGAGCTTTTCTTCATTTGCATGTGTTGTGAGGAATTGCAGGCGCGTTTTCTTCTTTTGCATGTGTTGTGAGGATTTGCAGCGCGTTTCTTCATTTGCATGTGTTGTGAGGATTTGCAGCACGTTTCTTCATTTGCATGTGTTGTGAGGATTTGCAGCGCGTTTCTTCATTTGCATGTGTTGTGAGGATTTGCAGTGTGTTTCTTCATTTGCATGTGTTGTGAGGATTTGCAGCGCGTTTCTTCATTTGCATGTGTTGTGAGGATTTGCAGCGGGTGTGTTGTCAAACTGATGAAGATGTTTTCTTAATTTGCTGGTGTTTTTTCAATTTGCATGTGTTTTCTTAAGTTGCAGCGCGTTGAGCTCTCTCGGCCACCGTACAAATGTGACAAATATGCAAAAACAAAAACAAAAAACAGGCAGGGGGCAAACACTTTCTCACAGCACTATATATAACAGTGTATAGCAGAGTTGGGGGCAAAATTCTAAATTTCTAATTCAGGAATTACAATATGAGTTGGCCACATCATATTGCATTCAAAATCTAAAACCTATGATTTTTGAGTTGACTTTCAAGCAAAATCTAATATGTCATGCCATAATGCTTTAAAATTTCTGCCATACTACCCACTTCTCATTGCAAAATCAGAATAATAATAAACATTCCAATGTTGATAAGAGTGTAAAATCCCAATAAAATCCCCCAAAAATTGTCTCTCTGTTCTTAGATTCTTTCGATAGTTGTAGGTAAAATGCATGTCTCTCTTCCTCTGTCTCCTTTTCTCTTTGTTCAGCACTTGTTTCTGTTCCATGTGTGTTCTGTCTAATTGACAGACCAACCGGTGTGGAGATGTTTCATCCTTCCCTCTCTCTTCCTTCTCCATCCATTTCTCATCCCATCACTCTCTGAGACACCTGTGAAGGCTGTGGTTGAAAAGTGAGCGAGAGAGACAGAGAACTAAGGAGAAGCAGGGAGCGCAGAAGACGGGAAAGGAAAATCTCTTTTGCTCTGGCAAAGAACTCAGCTGGGCAGTGGACAAAGGAAGTGGGCTGTGGAGATGGGAGCTCTGAGACAGTCTGAAACGTTCTGTTCAATTTTTTCTTCTTCTAACAATGTGAGCAGCAGTGGAAATGTTCTCTTTCTTTGTGGTGTACTCCTCAAATTTCAGTGCAGACTCTTACCGTACTTAAATTCATGACTGTCCGCTTGTCGTCCCTTCTCCCTCGAGTTGCTGTCGTACTGCTGTCTAAGGCCTAAAATTTTGCTTCCCAGCATACTATTTGCACTTCACATGAAATAAATGTCTACTTCTCCAGTAAAACCATCCACTGAAGCAAGAGTATTTTGTACAAGACCAGTATGATTTAAATCTACACATTCCTGATAAAACAAATCATGAATTTATATGCTAGTTAGTGCCAGTCTAACAGGTCTAATTTAACCACCAAAGCCAAGAAATCATAGCTAGTGAAAAGGTGGGAGGAAGTCTCTCTTAGTCTTAAAAAGAAATTACAGATTTTTTTTGTCATTATGTATATTTTTTTCATTAAAAATAATAACAGGTGAGACCAAACATATGATAATTAAACAATTTCAATTCACTGAAAAGGGTTTTGGAAGAAAACAAATATGGAAAGGATTGATTCAAATAATCAAGTCACAATATTGTGGAGATTGACCAGTTTGATAGCACTTAATTGTAAGGTGTTCCTGTTACACGTTACATGTACTTATAATAACAATTGACTATGCTTAATTACATGCAAGTAACCCTAAGCCAAACCCTAACCATATAGTAAAGTACATGTAGTTAATATTACTCAGTACTTAAATATGTAATTATTCTGTAACAAGGACACCTTTAAACAAAGTGTAACTAGCCGTTTAAACTGAAGCGCTTTGCAAGCCATTTCAATAGCTCACTATTGCTAAATAAATAAGATTAATGTAGCTAATATGTAACTGCAAGTCAGTAAAGGTGGGCGTACACGGTGCGATTTTTGCTGTCGTACGAGCTCGCAGGCGATTTTTTTCTCTCGGGAGAAAATCGCAGTTGCTCGCATGGTCGCGGCTCATACCGTGTGAGAAGAATTACGGGGCGATCCGAGAACGTTACGAGCACCTCCCATCCTCCCGATAATTTTCAAACATGTCAAAAAAAATCGGATGCTGTCGGTTTAAATTCGTGGCATATGTGCGGTTGAACGAGACGATTTGGCGATCCATCTGAAGTTGACCAATCAGAAGATGACAAAAACCATATAGTCTATAATAATTTTAGTTTAATTATACAGTTCTATTTTTTATTTGTTATTCCGAATGTGCCAAGTTTGCCGTTCAGCTTTATGAATGAATATGCCTGTTGTATTTCCGGCAAAACGAGCAGAAATTCAGAAATGGCCTACTCCCTTGAGTTCTTTATGAATAACAGAAAGTCCATGCTTTTCTCTGCTTTTCAGCCATTCTCTTATCCTTTGTCTTCATTTTTTTGGACGTCACAAGCTACAAAGAAAACGATTTTGTCCTCAGAATCCATATTTTTATGAATGGCGCGAAATGTAATGTTTACGTCAGAGTTTGTAAAATCGTAGTAAATTCGTGACGTGTGTGACTGCCGCCGTACGATTTTCGGATAAACTCAATCGTGACATGTGCCAGAGCTCACGACGTTCCGACCTTCAGAATCACAACGTGTACACCTGCTTTAAGAGTAAAATGGCAAGACAAATTATTAATTTCATTTGAATGACATTTTCATTAAATGTGTTAAAAGTATTGCTAGAAGTATCAAGGAAGCACCCGCATCCAAAAGCATCCGCAATAACTGTTTTTATTCAGTAATGTTTCTCTAAAATGCAAAAAATTATCTCAATTTGAAGATAATCAGCGTTGACCTTCAGAATTTGTAAACCTGTTTCCTGAATCATTTAATGTTTTACTCTGTAGTCAACTCCATCATGGTCAACTTGTGCTGTTATGTCAGGGAGTTCTGATATGAGGTATTTTTGGACTTTCCATTAAGAGGAAAAAGGGAAAAATCCAGCAGACCCATGTCCCACTCCCTGTCTGCACCCAGAGCAATCACACTAATGTATTTCATTGTGTCGAGCCTGCTGTACTAATGGCTGTGGACTGCAACATTTCAGCATTGCTGCCACTGGCTGTTGCGATGGGCAGATAGATGAGGCTTGTGTCTGGATTTATATGTGGATGTGAGCGCTGTGTTTGGCTGATCTTGTCTGTGTAGGATAGTCGATTCAGTGTGTTTGTGTAGCTGAGCTATGCTCTGACTGAACTGCTAGGCAAAGAGCCAGTCCAGGCCCAGCCAGAGAGCCACTATCCCGGTTAATCGTCATGGAGATTCTCCCATTCCATTAGGCCCCTTACGATGTGCCATAACCAGCGGGCGACTGGCATCAGTCTTAGAACTGAGAATGAGCCAAAACCCCAGCATGGGCACTGCTCCAAAACACACAGCACACCAACAGGACACAACACATCTAAGGTGCCAGCAGATCTCCTTTAACCTTAATACATTTCAAACTAAATTGAAACATCGATATACACATTTTTATTCCATTGCTTTTGAGTTGCCTTATTTTTGTCCCTTGCCTGAATGAATCCTATATAAATTCACCAATAGCTACTAGTTAGTTTCATATTTTAGTAATCAGTTTTGATGACTATTAAAAAACAACAACAATGAGGTTCAGTAAATTATTCTAGAATTTGTATATTTTATTTTTTATTTTGGGGTGAACTTTCCCATTCCCAAAGGAAGCCCTGGGTAATTAAAAAAAAAATCAATTCGTTTTTAGAACCTTTGTCATGTTGTGAACTGTCTGGGACTCTATATTATATATATATATAGATATAGGTATATATATCTATATAGCTATATAGTTTAGGTTTTCAACGTTCTCCGGTAAAAAATCGAACCTTACCGTTCTACACACACGGTTCGGCATACACTAGGACCGCGGTTTAACTTAAATCTGACAATGCATTTGTAATATGGTTTTTTAGAGTTTGGTTAATGCATGTTTCTGTTGATGGATACAAATTTTGGCTTCCCAATACATTACAACAAGAGAGATGAGAGAGAGAAAAAGCAATACGTGGACAAACCAGTCACTCTTTGTTTAAATTCGAGTGCTGTATGTTGGAATAACTGTAATTTATGCTGTCATCACGTGTTGATAGTGCAGGTGAGACCTGAACATCACACGTTGTTATCTGTGTTTAAACTAAACTCATTTAAGCCTGGCCAGTTTAAATATTAAAGAGCCAGAAGACATGAACTAGCACACGCAGTGAGAAGATCTGTGGTCGCTCATCCGAAGCGCATGAACCCACGTCTCAGAACACGCGCAAATATTAAATATTCCATGCTTATTATTAAAGTGACAGCACTTTCTTAATGTTAATCAAACAGCAACAACATGGAAATATCTCACTGCTCTTGATTGAATAACTTTTATAACTTTAATAATATTCATTCTTTTTTTTTTTAAAAAACATGTTATTTATACAGTCAAATATGCAATGTTATTTTACATTTGATTTATTCAATTTATGTACCTAAAAACTATGTTAGACCTACCTAAAAAAACTGAAAAGCAATTTCTGTAAATTGTAAAATTATTAGATATATAATGTATATATGAGAACCACCCACATGTAGAAATAGACTGATTTAGAGTTCTGCCCACATCCATCAGATATGTTTTTAAAGGTTTTACAGTTATTGTAAGAGTTTTACTGTACAGTAACTGACTGTGGCAATATTATTTTGGTGAAAGCATGGTTGCCATTCTAAATTGCAAAGAGTCTTTTATCTCTCAATCTATCTTTTTTCTTATTTGGTAAATCTCTGTTTAGTTTTAGAGAAGCCACATTCACACTGAGCTGCACCTTATTTCCCAGTATTTTTGAGGTAGTATAACATAGCAGCCATCTTGAACTGACATGGATGCTGATTCAGGTGACTGTTGTGGCAGTTGTTTCAGAATGACAGCATCTCTTCCACTGTGTTTCTGCTATGGCACACATACACACACACATTTGCGCACACTCTTAGCTGACTGTGCTCAGCCATCAGGAATGATGGCCGTTTCATTTGAGTAGGTTCACGGTGTCAACTCACTTCATTCAGGGGATATACAAGGTGTGAGAGAGACAATCAATGGCACTCTGCTTTCGCACACACACACAAACAACTACAACATCACATAACCATCAACGAAAACCGAAATACACACATACATGCACAGAGCAAACATGTAAAACACACAGAGACCTAATGATTGCTCCTGTCTGACTCTCTCTGAGTTGCAGGTGATGGGTAAAAAGGTTTATCAAGCCATGTTGCTGTAAACATCGCTGAGGAGAATAGCAGTAGTTTGGGGTTCGAGTGAGTGTCAAAAACATTCACCCTTATGTCATAAACCACACTGTCACACAGTGTACCCACTCAGACACACACTTCATGGACAAATTGCAGATGGCAAAGTTTTCTACACAGAAAGCGGAGTGTGTGTGTATGTGTGTATGAGAGACAGAGCAGGGTAAGTGTGTTGTGAGGGGGTAATGGGAAAAGCTATTGGAGCGTTTCACTAGGCCGGTCTTGTCATGGCAGGTTTTTGCAGACACTGTCTTGACTTCTCCTGACGTCCCTGTATATCGATAATATATATATATATGTTTGTTTTTTTTTTTTTTAACCATCTCACTCTGTATCTTCTGCCTGTAATTTGGCCAAGTTTAGCTTATCGTCCAATCAGTACTGAGTCTGAGTCAAAGTTTTACATCTGTAAAATGACTCATTATGTCTAGTGCAAGTTGTGACCATTAAAAAATATTCAAGAGTCTTGTACTCTCACAGTCAGCTGACCACAAGAGACAAGCTGTTCAGAACGAGCATACATTTGGGTAGAAAAAATGTATGAGATTGTACCAAAGCTACAAGACTATAATAATCTGTATTTCTAGAAATCACATGTGTGACTGAATAAAATTACTGTAAGTAATATTTAGGTAGTCTCACATGAGCAAGAGTGTTGTTTGTATTCATATTCAGAAAAAAAAAACACTGCAAGTGTGATATAATTTATTTTTATACTATGATTCTATAAAAAAGTTAATATTGTACTACTTTTATATGGACAAAAAAAATATTTATTTGATGCTTTACAAAAAAAAAAATCTGTTGTTTAGATCAAGTGTACATAAGGTAATGTACAAATACTTTTGTAAATACTAAATCTAAACAAGAAGAGTTGATCAACTGTAAATGGCAGTTTTGATGAGGTGGTGGAGACACTGTGCATCCTTGATCAATTTAAAATGTCCTTACCGAAATTAAAACCAAACCTTCACATTTGCTGTGGCGTCATACCAGCATGTAAACACAGTCCTTATGAGCACAGTCTGCCTAAGAAATGGAGTGATTGTGCCTTGTTAGACTGTATGTTTTCTCGCACAAGGGACAAAAAGGAAGCAAAGAAGCAATTAGCAATTAGAAATGACTGTTTGGCATGTTTTCTGTATATGTACATGTGAAGTTCTGTTATACTGGACATGCTTAATGTGTGTGTGTGTTCATGTGCATGGCATTCGGTCCATTAGGACATTTCTGAGAAGCCTAGTGGGTGCACTGCATGGAATAGAGCTAATTACATCATTAATCACAGGACAGGGGTTATACTAACAACCTGTGTGTGCGTATGTTTGGGTTTTATTTGTCTCATGTTTGTGCTGATTTTACATTTTGCTATTTATATATTTGTTCATCTGTATGTTTGTTGTTTTCTAAATTATTGTACATACTAATAACCTCCAAGTTTTAAAAAAAATAAAAGGATGAATCTGGATTGTACTTATTCCTTTTTTTTTACAGTCGTGATGGTCAGATGGCTCATCATTTCCCTTGTCTCTAGAATGTTCTTGTCCCTGGCTTGTCTCTGGCTTCTAGGGATTCAGATGACGTTCATTTAAAGTCAAAATGAATTGCCATTTTTAACTCATTTTATTTACATATTTGCCATATTTAAGAATGGAAAAAAACTACTCTGCAAAGGTTTTCGCTCAGTACAATTTTTAAAAGTATCTTATGCTCACCTAAGCTGCATTTATTTGATAAAAAATACAGTAAAACAGTAATATTGTGAAATATCATTACAATTGACAATTACTGTTTTCTATTCTATTCTATTTTAAAATATAATGTATTTCTAGCAACGGTGAAATTTCAGCAATCATTACTCCAGTCTATAGTGTCATATGATCCCTCAGAAATCATTCTAATATGCTGATTTGGTGTTTAAGAAACATATCTTATTAATGTTATCAATGTTAATATTAGCACTTTTTCTGTCTATTTCAATCAATCTGAACAAACTTAAACATTTAAAGGAATAGTCAAAAAATGGTCTGCTGTGGAACAGAAAGATTTGAAAGTTGTTGCTTTTCTTGTTTAGTTTTTTTGACATGATGTCAAAATTTTAATTTTTGGGTGAACTATCCCTTTACATTTAAAGGGTTAGTTCACCCCAAAATGAAAATGCTGTCATTAATTACCCTCATGTTGTTCAAAACCCGTGAGACCTTCATTCATCTTTGGAACACAAATTAAGATATTTTTGATGGAATCTGAGAGCTCTATGACCCTCCATAGACAGCAACACAACTGAAATGTTCCCAGACAGAAATGTAGCAAGGACATCGGTAAAACAGTCCATGTGACATCAGTGGTTCAACTTCAATTTTGCGAAGCTACGAGAATACTTTTTGAGCGCAAAGATAACAAAAATATCTATTTGTTTTAACAATTCTCTCCCCCGCTTTACTCTTCTGCCATATTTGGAGTACCCAAGAACATAATCGGCGTCGGGGGGGGAGCGCGCGCATGAACGTTATCGCCATAATCAGCGTTGTTTACACTTAGGGTAAAGCGTGCGTATGCGTTTTGTGAATACTCTCAAAAGGGCCGAAACAGTACTTCGGGAGAAGAATGTTGAATACAGTCGAATTTTTTTTGCTTGCGGCCAAAAGTATTCTCGTAACTTTGCAAAATTGAAATTGAGCCACGTGTCACATGGACTATTTACTGATTCCCTTTGCTTACGTTTTCTGTCCTGGAACATTTCAGTTGCCTTGCTGTCTATGGAGGGTCAGAGAGCTCTCAGATTCCATCAAAAATATATTAATTTGTGTTCCGAAGATGAACGGAGGTCTTACGGGTTTGGAATGATATGAGGGTGAGTAATTAATGACATAATTTTCATTTTGGGGTGAACTAATCCTTTAAGGTAGAAGAAGAATTATATAGTAATGCTTGAAAACTATCAAGCAATCTGCACTCGATAACATGCTCCTCAAAATATCACCACAAACATACTGTAGCAGTGTCCATTCGTCGCATATTTCATACCACACCGATGAAACGAACCTCAAAAAGCCCATCCAGCCCTCTTTTCCAAACTCGGCGAGACGTGTTCGAGACACATTTCATTTATTGTGAAACACATGAAAGGGTGCCAAAGAAAAATAATCAAGCCAAGACAAAATTAGCAGTAAAGGCAGTAATAGACAATAGGAACAAACAAAACTGGTGACAGTGATGAGAAGTCGGTATAAATAGCTGTTGAAGAGAAAGACACAGGAGGAGATGGATCTGGTAATGAGACGTTCACATCTACACGTGTCTGATATCTGGCGATCTGTCATGTCTCCTCAAAGCTGACAGTGCTTTGCGAGCTCGCTGTCCACTCGAATTGTCTCGCTTTCTTTACCTCTCTCTCTACCTCACTCTTGTCTGTCGCTCCACTCCCTTTACGTTTGTTTGTTGACGAGTAATGATAGCCCTCGCTATCATCCTGACGAGACCGACTCCAGCTATCGACGGCTGCCGACTCGTGTGTGTGCGAGAGAGCGCGGGATGTGTGACTGTGTGTAGGAGAACTTCTGATGGTAATTCCACCTGATGTTCCGGCCCCCCCTCTGGCAGCATCCCAACCTCATTATGCCAATCATTAAGTTTAATGACTTATAAACCAAGCGTCAGAACTTTACGACTACACTTTGGGAGAAATAAACAGTCGTATCTTTGGTTCCTCTCCTCGTCGAGCTACATGTGATTAGCAGATATTTATTTCAAATGGATTGCTGGAGTTTATCCGTAATAAAAGTAAGAAACGGGGGTAGGTGATTCGTTAAATCACATTGGAACTTCCTCCAAGCATCGCAAGAGTCGCTTTTAGCTAGGTGACTCATAATTTTAACATATGCGTATTCGATACTGAGGCCGGCAGCTACTGGTGCAGTCCTAAACCAACGTGCCGAGCTTCAAACTTAGCAGAAAAACAGGAGCTGTGGCCTCTTTTCGCTGCTCTAGCTGTGCCAAATGATTCATCAGAACGGATAAACACACTACAAGCGCTCTCAGGAAGACAACATAATGCAGGGCTTATTCATTTCTAAACACACAAACCCCTGAGCGCTGAGAGGGGAAGAAATATTGCCTTACATGGGGCGTCCTCACATACATTTGCATGTCATATACTCTTTGCACTGCCTTTTTTGCTGTAAACATCCGCAGGAGAGGTATAACCTACTTGTTGTGGACCTTTTCATTACATGGTGCTTAAATAACAGTTAATAATGTTAATGTATAGCATAATAACGATTTTATAGTCCAAACATTTACCTTTGTGAGGAAGTACAGCTGAGTCAGCATCCGACTAAAAATAAGTCTGTAGCTTCCTTAAGTCCACGGCCTTATCTCAGCGACTGCTTGTGCGAAGCAAGACTACAGAGAGCGTGACGGTGATAAATGGCCCATATCACTAACTGGGAAATATTACAGAAATGCCCTGGCAGACTTACTAGTGTTCCTACTACACTGATGCTGATATGATGCCTGTGGTGACCAAAAGCAGTGTTTGTTTGTGTAAGGAGATATGCCTTTTAGGAATACAATGGTGAGATTGTTAGGCCATTATTTAAAGACACACTGATGTGATGTGAGTTGTATGTAAATGTGTGTACATATTATTTTTTATACTGTATTTTTACTATTTTATTCTATTGTCAATTGACATCAAAACCTGGAAGGTTTGCATAATGGGGTTTTACAGTTTATGAGTGAAACAAGGTTTGTGGTAAATATAATAATTGACAATACTTGGATGATATTTGGATATATATTACACACACACACACACACATATGGATAACATGAATTTTAAAGCAGTTGTGTTTTATAGTCTTGTGTGTGTAGTAGCTACAAAAAACGCTACCGTGTCCCAAAACACCCACTATCGCAAATTCATGTTAACCAAGACCCGCCCCCCCCCTGCCTTTTACTCATCAATTGAAAACCCCAAAATAAAAACCATATTATAAAAGGAAAATCTCGAGGGAACTTATGGCACATCAGTCTTATGTGTCATTAAAAGTTTTTTCTAACTATTATGTATAATATTTTCTATATTAAGTCTATACGTTGTACAGGTTCAAGTTATAAGCAAAAAGCAATGTTTTATGAATAAACACGACAATTAACAAAATATTTATAAACATAAACCTAAATTAATGCTTTAAAAATGTGTCACACTTAGTTTGTGATGGATAGACTATAAAGTATAGGCCTTTAAGCATTAAGTGATGTAATTGGCATTCTTTTCAGGACAAACATGCCTTCTGTCTATGTAAATTTGTCTCATTTATAGATATGCTTTTATCATAAATCAAAGCACTATTTTCATTGTGCAATTACCCTGCTACAAATATAGATATGTTTGCCCTTTGACTATTTTTCCCACATGTGGATCTGTCTGTACAGTGAATTTCATATTTCATCTTCTGTAACAAAGAGCTTATGTGTGACTGATAGTGTGAAAATAGCTGTGTGTGTGTGTGAATTGTTAGATCTTAGGCCTTTGGGATATTTTCAGAGATTTTCAGGGACGGTGATAAGTTAGAAAAGCCCTTTCTAACATTTTAAGTCCTCTAACATTTGCAGTTATCTTGTAAAATGCCATTCAATCAAACTGCATCAAGAGCAGCTGGTAAAATGAATCCCCTTGAAAGCAGACTCCTTTAGGATCAGACTGTTCTATTTTATTGTCTGAAATGAAATTCTGTGAATGTGGGTGTGTGTTAGATGATAGTATCGGTGATAATGCCATATGTTCTTCATTCATCACTGCAGTGCTGAATAATAACTCAGAACTGCCAATCAACCAGGAGATAAGTTGTTATTGATCAGAATGATAATTCAAGGAAAGTCACATGATTATCTGACATGCACGTGATCATAATTCACAAATAACTGAATTGACATCTGACAGTGTTAGTCTGTTTTTTCTTTGTATGTGCTCATCTATAGGAACATAGGCTTTGTTTCTGATAATGTTTCTAATATTGTTTCTAATATTCATATTCAGTCTGCTGCTGTCTGTATGAAAAGTAGCTAATGACTTTCCACATGCATGATCTCTCTGAACTCAGTCTAAACTGATTGCTGCCAGGAAACATACGAACGTAATGCACAGTGACCTTTCAGAGCAGAAGGAGTGCTCTATAAAAACTGCTGATGTGCGGGGGAGTTTTATGTCTGTAATATTACACAGATAAGATTTTTTCTGGCAGTATGTGCGCACGGTGTGTTCACTTAGGGTCATTGATCAAATGTAACAGTTGTAAATAAGACTATGCATACTTTCCTGCTACCCCTTATGCAAAAAGTAGCATGTCAAATGAGTAGGATGGCAGAATATGTAGGCAAACAATATCCAAATGACATACAGCATCCGCTGAGATTCTGAAGTGTGCAGTCGGTGGAGACTTTTCTGTCTCATGAGACCATGGGAGCTGAGGAGCCGTCAGATTCAAAGTTGAAGAATACAATTTGGAGAACTATATAAGACGAGTGTCTCCTTTCAAATTTAAAGGCACGAAATGCAGCTAATCATTGTGGTTGAATCTTACTTTTTAAGAAAAACCTTAATTATTAGTACGTCATAAGTCAAAGAGCACACATCAAGGATGGTGCCAACATGCCGGATGTACTCTATGATGTCTGGGAATGTATTTATACTACACTCCAGCATAATCACAGAACATACTTGAAGCCTTCAAGAGTCGAGAAGTGCATTTTTCTTTGAATTGCCTACATACTTTTAACATACTGAGAATATAGACGCAGCATTTGTCTCTATATCGACCTTAGTCTGCCTTTTAGGGAAACCAAGTGCTTTAATGTGGGTTTCAAAAGAAGGAATCACTTTTAGACATTGGGGAAGAGTTTGGGTTTTATTTTTGTTGGCCGTTTACGAGAGTGTGTGTGCATTTGTGTGTGTGTGTTATTGATCTCCGGTGATGGTTGGGGTGTGTGTGGGAATCAATGCAAAGTGAGTTTGAGTAGCTAATGGAGATTACTGAAGGTGCATTGTGGAACTTTTCAGACCCTTTACTCACCAGTGTGTATTGATCTGTCACAAACACACACACAGGCAGACAGGAGGGACTGTCAAACAGCCATTCACCTTAAAAACAAAGTAGGTGAAGGCACACACTTTGATGTTGGGCGGACTGACACTTTATGTATTATTAGATCTCACAATCTGTCACAAAATATAAAACAAAAAAAACCATAGATCTAATATGCTCTAATACTATACTCTCTAGATAGCTAAATATTATATATGTGTGTTTTTACAAAAATCTTTCCCTTTAAGCAGCTATTATCTATTTTTTTAATGTTGCCATGTGTTTGATTTACTTTTGTGATTCCATACATCTCAACTTAAATTAATTATACTACTGTACATAGCCCAGAAATATTATTCAAGTGACCATATATATACATTGTAATATGTAGGTACTATTATAGTTCCTGTAATCTTAAAAAATCAAGTATTTAATACGATATCATATTGAAATTATTTAAATATTATTTATTTTAAAACTATATATTTTTATAGAATTTGTCCCATCTTCTACATGTTATAAAACGACCAAGTGTTGGAAGTAAATCAGAATATAAATATGTCTAGCAAATTCACATAATGTATATTTCATAATAACATTCAGCATAAATGCATACAATATTATTAAATTTAAAAATGAATTCAGCTATATTTAATATTGACGATCAAATTCAAATTAATTTCACAATGAATGAATGAATCAGGGGACTTGACAAAACAATCATGATTTCCCTTGTCGGATGGGAAATCAGTGCAAGCATTGAAAACGACCCGCTTGATAATAAATTGATAACGTTACACAGTAAAATCATGAGTTACACATTTCATTCTGTCTCCCTTCATTATGAAGGAGCTGTGATCCCTCTGAGAACTTGTCAGACGAGGAGTGGGAGACACGGGGATTACGCTTCAGAAAAGAGCTGAGAACGTGTTTACAAATTAATCGACAAGTAAATATTTAGCAGTACTTAAGAAGTACTGAATAATTTAGGGACTATTTGTGATTCAGAGGCTGCCATTGCAGATGGAGACACCCCGGAAGCAGGAAGGGGCGGCTTTCATGTCTTGATGGTGCTACATTGCTCTTGTCACTTACACCCGCTCTGTGTTTGTCTCTGCATGTTTATTATTTTGGCTTGCTCATCTGGTGGAGCCGTGATGCTAAGTTGAGCTGGCAGTAGTGCTCTTAGTGGTACAACCGACACAATTCTCCTATCTGTAACCACACATACACACACACACAGATCCAAAATCTGACAAACAGCCAGGTGATATAAAGACATTAATAATATTGGATCAGCCTGTCATGTAATGAAATGCATTTGCTCCGAAAGATATCAGAAGACTTAAAGCGTTCCTCCGTGGACATGAGGATAGACGTTTTGTTAGACAGATATTTGTAATGATATTTTTAGTATATGAATGAGCGCTTTTGAATGATGGCCCAAGGGTTGTACATAGATAAGAAATCATATGCAGCAATAATTTAATGCACTTGAATCACTGTAACCGAGGTGGCATTTTATATCTGTCTTTTCAAAAATAACCAGATTATTCTCCCTCTCTCTTTTCACACTCACACTCATTTCGACGGTCTTGCACTCAATTTCTCATTCGCATTAGATTAAATTGGAATTATTTGAAGGATTAATCTTGGAAGAGAACCAAAAGCTTTATGTTTGTTCTTATTTTTTTATAATTCACCTCGAGGTTATTAATGTTATGGACATTATGAGAACCAGACAGCGCTTGACGCGCCACTTTGTTGTTTTAAGGTTTTAATTCTAGCACACTCACACACACCAAGGTTTTTTATTCAGACACACACACATTTTCATGATAGGCTCTGGCTCTCTATACCCAGTAACCTTCAAAAGCTTGTGCCAGTGTGTGTAGTTTAAAAAGTATGGCTTTATGACTGGCCTGTGTGACTCATTTCCATATTAGAGGAGCGAGAGGAAGAGACCCTGTACTTGTGGAGCATGATAATATCCGACAGTCTCATGAGGGATGGAAACATATCCCTTTTTACCAGTGTGCACTTAAATTTGAATGAAATTCCTGCCTTTTTATTTTATTTTTAATATGCACACTCATATCACTTCAGTATATGTAGGAATTCAGTGCGCTTATGCATATTCAAGATATGCATTAATGTAATTTATTCATAGATAAGTGCAGGCGAACGTTAAGTAGCTATTTATAGTTTCATAGCGGTAAATCATTATTATAAACGTGTGGCTTCATACTGGTAATAAACAATAGCAGTGCATATAAAACCGAGGTTATTATGTGTGCACTTTGTTAGTAATCGTTTTAATACACAGATATCAAGGGGGACCTATTAACCTAATTATCGTAAGGATGCGGTGATTTGCATGAGGCTCCCTGTAATCTAAGGGATTTATGAATAAATGCAGGTGTCCACAACTCTTGCGAAAGGTTAGACTGAAACTAGAGCAGGAGTCAGTTCAGGACAGCGAGGTGTAGCATGTTTTATTCACTGACAAAGTCCCACGGCCCACTGCCACCATCCGCACCATCATCTTTCACTCGCTCTCCTCCTTCTCACCCTCTTGGCTCAAATGTACAATACTGTTTCTGTAGTTAAACTGATTTTCGCAATCAGTTCATGGCATTTGGTTCAAAATCTTGTGTGGTTTGACTGTGACAAAGTTTGTTTTTGGGCTAACCTAAAAGTATATGTATATATGCCTTAACATAAAGCTAAAATATACCTACCACATTAATATGTATTAATATAGCACATATATTATATAGCATCTAAATGTAGCAATGGCATTTGTATCTGTGCAACATGTGTGTTCATTAGAGATGAAACAAAGGGAGATAGAATGAAGGAAAAGAAAGAGCCAGACTAGTTGTGTAGGTGTAGGTGTATGACGGTGTGAAGGTGTGAGAGCACAAGGAACCCTCTGCTATCACACCCATTATGACAATATTCACACTTCCTTTCACAGTTGTCGGTGCGTTGGAGTGACGATGTGTTACTTACAGCCTTTAGTCACAGCCACTGTCACTATCAATCGAAATACCAGCAGGATCTTTAGCTTTAATCAGGTCTCTCTCTCATTCACATACACTCAAAACACATTATTAAGCATGTCAGTGTATATTGTTCAGTTTAACAGGTTAGTTCACCCAGAAATTAAAATTCTGTTATCATTTACTCACCCTCTCCTCACGTCATTCCAAACTTGCATGACTTTCTTTCGTCTGTGGAGCATGAAAGAAGATATTGAGTATACTGTATCTAATTTTGTGTTCTGTGGAAGAAAGGAAGGCATACATGTTTGAAATGACATACACTCAGGGTGAGTAAATGAATAGAAGTTTAATTTTTGGGTGAACTATCACTTTAAATATGGTAATGAAACACCAATTATTTTATCAGATTCTATCAGAACAGAATACCAAGGTGTACACACAGTACAGTGAGTTGCCATATTTATATACCATGGTATTTGCAAGGTACTTCTGATATTATGGAAGGACAAATGTTTGCTAATTCAATAGTAGTTGTGTGTAAGTGCAAGAAATAATCAGTGTTTCAATCAATCAATAATCAGATCAACGTTTTCAGATTCTTTTTGAAATGTGTGGTACATTTGTGGTGTATTCTCAGATAGCCTGCTTATTGACACTTAAGTGATTTGTGCAGTTTATTCTTTGGCATTTATGCAAGAAAACATCATCTGGGAAACAATACATGTAAATTTTTCACAAACACGGCAATATTGATTGGCAACACAATTAAACCCGAATCCTTTGACTCACCTTTTATTACTAAATGGTAACATGATCCAGAATGAAATAAAACAGGACAAATACTAACAAGGCTACTTATTGTTCTAAATGTGTTCTTGGCAGTGGTGAGGAAAAACAAATAGTTCCCCTCACTGAGCAAACAACCTCATTTTTATGTTTAAATTGTGTTGATGCACACGTAACTGGTGCATAGTTGATGTGTTTAAAAAGTCATTCAACCAAATTTGACTGTTGAAATAAGATTTTTGCTCCTTGGTTCCTAAATAAGCAACCACACTAAATGAAGAATCAATACAAACAAGATCTGGCTTGTGTAACAACAGGTTCTTGTATCAAACGCCTTCATAGACAACCTCGTTATTTCAGAAGGCAGCGCTCATTTGCCTATGCATTACCTAACCGCTTCAATCTCAGCCTCCCGCAAGTGAATTATTTAAAGAGTTGACTTAGTTCCAAGAGATGGAGGACATGAACAACTAATGCCATTTCAATCTGGATGCTCATATGTCTCTATATGTTGTTTTAATGAGGTACTATATTCGATCCATGCATTATGGTTTCTTTAATGTATTAAGCCTGTGCTGGTCTGTTTAGGGATACATAAACCTGGGGTCTCTAACATTGTAAGCACTACTTGTCAGAATAAAATAATAAAAAGGCCTACATGTGTAATATACAAATAAATATCTACTAGCTCGTTATTCACTTTATGCTTGAGATAGTACCTGACATACTATTCCTTTTGATATCTAGGCTTTGAAACTCATACAAAATCATCATCTCAACCAGATTCTAAAACTATGTCTGCTGAAAATACACACAATTCTTCCACGACACTAAATTAAAAGCAACCCATACTACCCTTTATTATTAATCATAACCATGAACTGTAAGCTGTAAGCAAGAAAAAAATATTCATTGATTGATTATTATTTTGGTTTTAATGCTACATGTTTAAATAGCTGTATAATTTAATTATTTCATGCTACTAATTAAAATAATTATATTTATGTATGTATATATTTTTAATTTTTTTTTTATTCAAGATTTTAAAAGTCTGAAAAAATATGCTATAAAAAACAAAGTGAAAGAAAATACAGAATGCAATTGAGGCTATTTATAGAATGTGCACTGTAAACAACTCACAGACTCCATTCTTGCTCTTTGGTGCCCATGGGCATTGTGTTAGAGACCACTGAAAGACAAACTGAATGGATAGATAGATAGATGTCTTGCTGGTGTTTCTTCTATGACAAGGTGTATTTCTCTCTGTGCCTGAGTGGTAGACAATGAAGAGAGGACCCAGGGACGACTCTGGGCGGAGGGAGAGGGAGATGTAGGCATGAAGAAGAAGTTTTGGGGGATTCCATGCTCACAACGCTTGCTCAGTTCCAATATGAATTATCTGAACTGTAAATTTATACACCGTAACACTACACATGAGGGCCTCACCTGAGGGGTCATGGGGGTTATTGGATATCCAACTGGGAAATGTCATCTCTTGGTCTGCTGCTACTGACATACATATTGTACAGATCACTGTGTGTGTGTGTGGTTTGTGGGTGTGGTGTGTTGTGTTTGTGTGTGACCTGGTCATGGTGGTTTGTTTTTATAATGTGTACAGACAAAGATGACCAATTATGTATGGCGACCTCTCTCTAATCCTGAAAACACCCTCAGGACCTTGACTGGCTGTTGGGTTTTGTAATTTTTGGGGCTTTATTGCATTGATGGCCGACAATTGACCAACAACAAGCTCAACAATAGTGAGCTTATTAAAAAAAAAGTATTATATATATATATTGCAACTCACATCATCTTGTAAAAAGCCTTAGATATAAGACGTTTCAGAGTTTTGAAAACTTGCCACTGTAATAAAAAATAAAAGTTTTTTTTTCTTTTTCTTTTTTTCTTTTTAATATTGGCTGAGAGCTTTATTCATCATATTGATTAATAACATGAACACGAATGGCACGTGCATATGAGCTTCTGATGTGTGTATGATTGATGTCTGTTCTAAATACCTATAGGCCTTAATGTTTACTTAAAAAGTTTGGCATTAGGCCACAGCTAACCATAGTCCTATATCATGCAGCTGATGTGTAGATTCCATATATGAAGGCATTTATCTGTGAATTATGTACCGAATGGCCTTTAAATGTGCAGCACGCCGCGATTGTGCACCCAATCATTTTGAGAGTGTGAGAGAAAAAGCGAGAGTTTGCGTGTCTTTAACAAATGTTCAGAGCAGTTATGGGGTTTTGTATGTGTTTTAAAGCCCATATGTCTCTAGCGATGCAGTCAAGTGGCATGGAAATCCAGTTAAAGCTACATTAGGCAAGTGCTATTCACACAGACACACTCACGACACAAAAACACATGCAAATCCACTCAGGCTACATAATGGAAATTGCAGTATGTTGCCGCATAAACTACTGCGAAGGCCCACAATGACTTGGCACAAACATGCAAATCCTGTTGGTCTGTGTAAAGATGGCAGTATAAGCCCTTTTCTCGTTCACAATAACATTTGGCGATATTATGTCGGAATCCTGTTATCACACATCAATAGAGAGGGACCACAAGCGGGGGAGCCCTTCAGGACAAAAAAACAGCAGCTTCAAACGGCTGCCGAGAACGTATGTGTGCACTTTGAAAAATAAAGACTCGTTGATGAAAGACCGGCCCACATTCTGAATAGGTTAACGTAGCAATGAGACTCAATTAGCTGGATCGAGCCGTGTCTGCAAAAACAACCGAGCGACCGAGACTCTGATACATACAATGAAAACGCTTTCATTCCTTCCTCCCCTTCTGTCTTATCCTCCTAAATGAGCTGGGAACATATTTCGACACAAAAAGACGGCGAGAGACTTTTCAAGATGCAGAGAATGCAAGCATCCTCCTTTGTGGTGGATTAGTATGTGTTAGCGAAATTTAGCATTCGCACGGTTTTCTAGCATGGTGCGCATTTGTACGCATTCATCTCGCCCAGCTGTCTCCCTTCAGTACACCAGCGCGACCCGCTGGTCCCTGTGTGTGGACAATGCCCTCGCGCCGTAATTAGCTCTGCCAGTCAAGTGTCTCAAATTGGATTATCCACAGTTCTTTTGGGGTTTCTTCATATCGGAGGAATTCTCCACATAATGCTCCAGATTGAGGGTCTCGGAGGGTCCTGTGAGAGGGCCCAAACCGCACAATGTTCAGGCCATAGCCCCATGGTTTTCCACCCACCGGGGTGCACCCATAAACCAGACAATTGCATTATTCTTGCTAAGTAGCATGGCGGGATAAACACAAACGTCCGTGCCTTAGATTTGTGGGCCGCTGGTTTTTGCCACAAGAGAAAGACTGATGAAAGAACACTTGAAGAGACAATTATTGATCACTATGTTTGTCAGCGCCACCAGTTCGAAAGCCCCCGCATGATAATCCATTGTTTCTGTCATAAACTTATGGAACAAGCATATTTTTGTTTTGTTTGAAGGAGGCTGAAATGAAATGTTGGCATAATAAAGTAGTTTTCTCTATCGGGTTTTGTTTACTCAGCTACATACCGCCACAAATATACTCAGAATGCAGACATTGAAGAAATAAATCCAAATGTGGATAATCCACTTTATGTGCTTTGCTGCAAGACAAATCACCAAACTGAGATGTTTTTTAAGACACCAATGTCTTTACACTTTATTATTTTTAGTGTATGTATTTTCTTTTCTGAGCAAAACAAACCGTTTAATGATGCTCAAGTAATTAAAACTTGTTGCATTGCTTTGCATTGTTGTTGAATGTATCGTATAATAGAGGGTACTTTAATAGTTTTAATCACAGCATCTGAGTTGTGTTAATGGTAATGTAATTAGTAGGCCCCTAGCAAAACTAACGAACACAACATGATTTCATAAGAAAACATCACTCGTGTTCTGTATGCCACTCTGGTGCTGCATTTAACTCTTTCAGATTATTTGTTTGACACAAGGCTATTTTTTTTTTACATTAAATAATTAATTAGATAATATATATATATCTATATTATGCATTCATTTAATCAAAGGCAACAGTAAATATATAAAGAACAAAAACGTTTTCTATTTCAAGTAAATGTCCCACAAAAATGTTAAGCAACACCATTATTTTCAACAGTGACAATAAGAAAAAAAACTTTTTTTTTTTTTGGAAAGCGAAAATGTGCAATGTTTATTTTAGATTAAGTATATTTAAAATATAGTAGAATAGAAAATAGTTATTTGTAAGAATATTTTACAATATTACTGTTTTCTTTTTAATGTAGTCTTGTTGAGCTAAATGTATTTGTTCATAAACACAAAAGAATCACAACTTTTGAATGTTAGTGTTTTGTGTCGTCATGGTTCAATGTAAAGACAATCACTGTTTGGTTCCTGAATGAATCTTCCTTTTTGAACAAATGGGTTGAGTGATGGTTGAAATGACACACTCGTAAAGACACTATAAAGTCACTTCTCGCCACCTACACTCTTAAAAATAAAGGTTCTTCACGATGCCATAGAAGTACTTTTTTGTCTAAATGGTTCCATAAAGAACCTTTAACTTCTGAAGAACCTTTCTGTTTCACAAAAGGTTATTTGGGGCGAAAGAAGATTCTTCAGATTACAAAAAAGTAAGAAAGAGATGGCTCTTTAAAGAACCTTTGACTGAATGGTTCTTTGTGGAACCAAAAATGGTTCTTCTATGGCATCGCTTGAAGAACTTTTTGAAGCACCTTTATTTTTAAGAGTGTACTGGTGTAACCATACCCTGCAGAAAGAGTCTGTGAAAAGTCCCCATGGATCAACATGCACAATAAATAATTATATTATATATCAACTTGTATCTATTCTTATTGCTTTTATAATTCATTTTATTTACATAATATTTGCATCATAGACCATGTAATGTAAAATGCTACAAAATACTTCAAGTTCATGCATTAAAATTCTCTACACATCTTCTCCAGTTTGACTATGTAACATTAATAAAGTTGTTCAAGGTAATAATCTCATACAAGTGCCGTGCTGCCGCGGGCCTGACATGTGAGGAACTATGGGTAGTCTGTGAAGATTTTGATCTGTCAAACAGCCATGAAAGCAGGACCCCCTTCCAGTTTGCCGGAGTGCATGCCCACCCCTGCGGTGGTATTTACATGGTAATTAAGCTGTCTTTATTGGAGACCAGGTTTCTCGTGCTGCTGACCGACCGTGACCTTTCTGCCTGACCAAACAAGCATTAAACATCCAGAAATTACAACATGTCAAGAGCTGGACACTGCAACCCTGAGCTACCACACTGAGCCATTGAGTGTAGCTGTTCAAGTATATTTAATCAAGCAAAGGAAAGAGACAGACAGAGAGGGAGAGGAATTAAGCACATCTCTATTCATGATCAAGGTTCCTCATGTGTGAGTTTAAGGAACCTGCTGGGATTCTCATTTTCTAAGCATTTGTTAGTGCTCTTTGTTTTAGTTTTTTTTTTCTTCCCCAACGTTCTCACTATACATTGAATAGATTGAATGCAGCAAATAGCTCTGTCTCCGTTTGAATTCAGTCTTGTGAGGAACATCAGCAGCAATGTCTTACCAGAATTGGTGTATTTCAAAAGCAGTCTACATAAGGCAATTTCTGCTTATATAAGGAATCTGGAATAAGCGAGTGAACCGAGCACTTTAAAAAAATAATATATAAAGAAAAAGAAAAACACTTTGATTTACTACTGGTTACAAAACATCAGTCTAATCGTAGAATTAAAACTCTTTCATCTTTAATTTTGATAAATATGCCACCCAGAGTGGCTGGTACTGTATATTCCTGAAGTCCTTGACTGGTTGGGAGCCAAGCTAACAAGATTAGTTTCTGTGGATTTTCAGCTTTTACACTTCATATTGGTGGAGGTTCGTTGTGCGTTTGATCACCTAACACGCGATTACGTTTTCCCAGTGTGGATTAGCTTCCTCCGAGGGGTCTTGTACGCTAGGTGTATCTCTGCACTGTAAGAAGCTTAGCGGAGAATGTGTGCGGGGTAATAGCTTTAGTTTTCTGTGCTGTTTTAGCTCCAAAAATCAGATTTCTTCCCAAAGTTTGATGTACACACTGTGATTTGTCATAGAGGCACAAATCCAAGGTCGAGTTTTAGCGGTTTAACTTGAGCTACAACTCTGCCGCAGATATGCTAGTTAGCGTTGTATGTGCGCGGTGAAGTATGAAGCAGCCGTGTGTGCGAGCATGCGTTTGTGTGAAAGTGGGAGTTTGGGCATAGAATCAGAATGAGCTTTATTGCCAGGTATGTTTACACATATGAGGAATTTGTTTTCGTGACAGAAGCTTCCACAGTGTAACAGAATGACAGTGACAGAACAAAAAACACAGATAATAAAAAATAGAACAAGTAAATAAGGAATAACTATATATAAATTGACAGTTGTATGTGCGGGTATATTACAATAGACAGTTTTTTGTATGTACAGGTACTGTATATTATGTGCAAATTTGAGGTGTAGACTGAGTATGTGTATTAGATAAATAAGTGTATGAGTGTATAAATAGTGTGTGTTCCACAGTTATTGTTAAGTGTTCATGAGATGGATTGCCTGAGGGAAGAAACTGTTCCTGTGTCTGGCCGTTCTGGTGCTCAGTGCTCTGTAGCGTCGACCAGATGGCAACAGTTCAAAGAGGGAGTGTGCTGGATGTGAGGGGTCCAGAGTGATTTTGCCAGCCATTTTGCTTACTCTGTATAAGTACAGTTCTTGGAGAGTAGGGAGGGTTGTACCAATGATTCGCTCAACAGTCCGGACTACCCTCTGAAAACTTCTGAGGTCAGATTTGGTAGCTGAGCTGAACCAGACAGTTATTGAAGTTATATACGCGCTATATATGCGTTATATATACAGTTATATAAGCGCTAAACTGTTCAGAATTAATTGGAAAGTCACGACCCGTTCTTCATGATATTGCGGAGATGCTGGATGCTGGAGTCCTGCATTCTGCTGGTGAGGTGATATTTCCCTGATATGTAATTTTGGAGTATATAGCGTAATGATGTGAGCAAACATCTCTCTCACTATTTTACAGAGTCACTGACTGGTCTGCTTGCTCAGCACAAATAACAATAGGCTGATTTAAAAGCAAAGTCCATGCATTCGTAAACAGGCCAACAAACACACACACGCAGACACAATATGCAGTGTACTCATCGCCAGGTAGACCTTTTTGCTCACCGCACTCTTTTATTTCTAAAATTATGCTTGGCTAATACATTATGACCGTGACCAGCGCTGTGGCTCTTATCCAAAGGCATACAATTCATGCTCATTCATAAATTTGGCCTCCTACCACATAACCTAATCCATATCCTGCCCAGGGTTGGGCAAATTTCAGAAGTAAATAATTTCATGCGTTTGAATTTGAATTGAATAGGCCACACCAAACCGGAAGTTAAATTGGAATGAAAGAAAGAGGGATTTACTGAATTGCAATTCAAAGAGATTCAACACAAGTATTGCATTTCGGGAAAAGAACAGTTCCCTTTCATGGGAACTTCGAAATGCGTCCTCTAGGGTCTCTATGTTGAACTCCCTCCTCGTCGTGACCCGTGTCCTGAAGCAACATGAAAAAAAAACCCATACCGTTGTCCGGCGACAGCCATGACTCACTACCGTGCGACTACAATTAAAACTCGGTGCCGGAGCACACTCATTCTCTTCTTTCGTCCTTCATGGACTGTTTCTTTTTGAAGCGTGCATTTTCAAGGAAAAAGTAAGAGCTATCTATTTATTATGGCGAGCACTAGTAGAGCATTTAGAAGGTGTGTGCATCCGTGTCAGCGCTATTTGACACCAGATGACACACACGATCTATGTGTTGTTTGTTTAGGCGAAGAGCACGCACGCGATGCCTCCAAGGGGGCAATCGGCGTGCACTGCGAGTTTTTTCCAATGAAAAAACTCCGTTCTCGTTTGTCTCTCTTTTCGAGTAAAGTGGGGCAGCCATCTGCTTCCCGCGGTTTGGGACCCTCCGCTGCTGAGGCACGGAGGAGAATGAGCTCGTGGGGGTCTCAGGTGGACCTGGCCGATGGGTTTAGAGAGGGGCTTTCCTTCTCGCGCCCATCGGCGGGGGGCGAGAGACAGCCAATGGAGGATGATGTTCTCTCTTTAACATCATCTGATCCAGGGGCCAGTGCTCTGCTGGGTTCAGCCAAGGAAGAGCAGGAAATGGATGATGAGAGAGAAGAAGCTGAGGCTGAGCCTTCTCAATCCTCCTGCCCTGGCGTATGATTAGCTCTTAGAGGTTATGGTCGCGCCACGCAATACTGACTTGCCGTGGAAGCGGACTAAGGGAGTGGCGTCGCGAGGTCGTCTCGACGCACGTTATCTTTCTGGCCATAACCCTCCAGCTCAGGTGAGTCTTCCTTTCCTTCCTGATCTCCATACTGAATCGAAAGGAATTGAAGAAGCCTTTTTCCCCTCCGCATCATCGGTTTCAGCATACCAGTATATGCGCATAATCGAGGCGGGTGCGCGAAAACGGCTATGAGAGAAATGCCCCATCTGTAGAAGAGACGCTGCTACTATCTCGCTAATGGGATAGACATCATCTCTCAAAACTCCCTCCTTGCCATCCGTGCCTCTTCAAGCTACATCTAAATTGAATGGCAAGGTATACGCAGCAGCAGGTCAGGCTGTTGATTCACTGCACACGATGGCGGTGCTCCCAGCATACCAGGCTGATCTGCTGAAAGACCTGGATAAAGGCGAGGGCTTTCTTCTCGATGAGATGGCTGATTTACGCCGCACCACGGATCTTGCTCTTCGTGCTACTAAGCAGGCTGCCTCCGCCATGGGCAGATCTATGGCGGCGATAGTAGTAACGGAGAGGCAGCTGTGGGTAAAACTGGCAGACATCGGGAAGAAAGAAAAGGGTTTTCTTCTCAATGCCCCGGTTTCGCCCTCTGAAATTTTTGGTACATCCATTGAGACGGTGGTCAAAAAGTTCAGGGAGGCGAAGGCGCGCACAGCGGCCTTCAAAACCTTCATTCCAAGAAGGTCCAGGTCTGAGGCCGAACAACCCAGGGGTCCTAGCCCGTCTCGATTTGAGTGTATATCACACAGACACAGCCAAAGATGTCAGAAGTGCTAGTTGTCGCGACTCGCCGACCGATCCCTACCGGCCTCCGCCTGCGCGGTCCAGGGTAGGAAGGTATCGTGTGTCGAGGGAGGTAGGCAGCCCTGATGGATGTGATCCATGGACAAGGCGCAGCCAAGCTCTTCGTCGTATCCGAGCTATATTACTTAGTATCCACTATCTTTCCTCTCAGGGGGTTGTTATCATCCTACCCTTTTCCTCTTCTTCCCCTTCCTAATTCCCCATGTAACCCACCATATCTCCTGCATTACAGTTTCCTATGCTGGACCTATGATGTTTGGGTTGGTTCTATGGCTTCATAATGACCACCTTACTGAGGTCCGGTCTAGAGGCTTTTCCGGACAGAGCTCCAACGCGGGAGCCGTGGTGGTTGAGTACGATCATGTCTAAATAGATTTATATAATATATGTATGTGCTATGAAACGGGTGGTTGTGTGATTTTTAAAACCCTTCTGCTTGTTTCTTTGCAGTGTTTCCCGTGCTGGGTTCAGACACCGGGTGCTCGACTTGCAGTGTTTACTTCACTCATCGAGATATGTCCAGAAGGTAAGTAAGGTTTCGGTTTCATAATTCCTGGATCATGCGGCCATAACACAGGCTTCTGCTGGAGTTTTGTGATTATCAGGCCCCCGGGGTCACTGCAAAAAATTCCTGGACGTCCAGGCTGGGGTTACGCTTTCATGCTACCCCGACTGGTCTAGGGGGGGCACACGTATCCGAGTCGCCGGCGTGAGGTGGTGAGGGTGTGTTCACCGCAATCAAGATACCCCTTGAGCATCCCCCCCACCACCATGAGGGTATTGTGAGTATTATGTTTCTTGTTTCTTTATTTTGAGCGTTAATCCTCTCTGAGGAGTTAAGATTCCTCGCTCCATGGGCTGTCCTCGTGGTAGTATTGATACAATGCTCCCCTTTTATCAAAGTGTTTCCTGGAATGAGAGCCTGGCTAGACGGCAGTATGCTTACCCCCCTGATTTTTCAATCATGCTGCAGGTCGAGCCCCCGCTCGTTGAGAGCTGGGTTTGTGCTCCCTCAGCCAAGGTAAACTACTGCTAGCGTTCCTGCATTGGAACATGCTGTAGGCCGAGCCCCCTTCTCGACTGAGAACTAGGTGTGTTGCCCCCACAGCTAAGTAAACTATTGCTAGCTGTTCCAGTTTGGAACATGCTGCAGGTCGAGCCCCGTCTCGGTTTGAGAACTGAGTGTGTTGCTCCCTCAGCTGAATAACTGCTATCTGTTCCACCTCATTTTAACATGCTGTCGGTTGAGCTCCCTCTCGCTTGAGAGCTGGATGTTTGCTCCCTCAGCTGCAGATTTACTGCTAGCAACTCCAGCATTATAGCCATAGACATAGCATTTGGGGATATGCTTTTTCTATCTATGGGCTGCTCTTTCAGGTGCCACGAGAACCCCTAGAACGGTATTTCAAGTGTGTGCACGTTATGCTTTGCCCACTTTCTAAAATCCACATAGCTGGTAAGTGTGCACGTTATGCTTTGCCCACTTTCTAAAATCCACGTTGCTGGTAAGTGTGCACGTTATGCTTTTTGCCCACTTTTCTAAAATCCTGTATGGTAAGAGCTACGCGCAAAGACTTTGTGCTCTTTTTGAGTGGTTTAAAACCCCGGTTCCGCCTTGGGCACCACTCCTCCTATGTATCCTCTGGATACCTACTTAACAGGGTGTTGCTAAGGGTCTGTTGAGACAGTTCCTTCAGCACATACAAAGAGAAACGTGCGGTAGCCCCTGTGTGACAGGCCAAGACTAGTATGATTCTAGGCTCTTGGTCGTATTCCCTTAAAGGAATCTGTTTCTGATTCCAAGCCTTGAGCTCTACCCCGGGCCCAGGAGTCTGGCCCTAACAGGTAAGTTTTTGGGGTATGTAGCCTTGGCCTTTGGCCGTAGGGAATAACGTCTTTGACAGCCGTCTAACGTCCCAGGGGCGACTCCCATAGCAATATGGTAGAGTTGGTACTTAGTGCTCGCCATGGTTCTGGCTTGCACTCCCCTCAGCATGGTGGCGTGGGTATACTGTTCCCCATAGCGACCCCTAGAGGACGCAGTTCGAAGTTCCCATGAAAGGGAACGTCTCAGGTTACTTATGTAACCATGGTTCCCTGAGTAGGGAACGAGACACTGCGTCCTCTAGGTTTCTTGCCATGCTGCGGACGCAAGCTTCAGACGAAGAAGTGAATGATGTGTAGCTCCCGGCACCGATTTATACTGTAGTCGCACCGGTAGTGACGTCATGGCTGTCGCCGTCCAACGTGTTGTTGGTGTTTTTTCAATGTATGCTTCAGACCCGGGTCACGACGAGGCGTTCCCCATAACGACCCCTAGAGGACGCAGTTCGAAGTTCCCTACTCAGGGAACCATGGTTACATAAGTAACCTGAGACGTTTTTCCATCCAGGGCCACAAAAGTCTCTTGAAAAAAAAATCATGAAATATTTAAAAATATCTATCTATCTATCTATCTATCTATCTATCTCTCTATCTGTCTCTCTATCGCATATCTGGTCATGTCATTCTGTTGTCCTATCTGGTCGTATTTAATACATAACAAACATTCGGCACACTCCACCATATAGGTGTGGGGTGCGTGGATCTATCTACTGTTCTATCTGTCTTCTACTCATTTTGTCATAATATAGTTCTATCTATCATCCTGTTTGTCTGTCTGTAGTTCTGTGTATCTGTTGTATTGTTCTGTCTGTCTGTCTGTCTGTCTATCTATCTATCATTCTATCAATCATTCTGTCTGTTGTTCTGTCTATCGTTCTGTTTGTCTGTATTTGTATCTGTAAAGCCTATAAACCTTAAAACTTTAACGCTTTTCTTAAATGGCAGTAAATGGCTTAAATTATTTAAAATGTAGATTTCAATTTAATTAAACTTCTTTAAATTTCAACATTTTTGCTACCACAGGGGGGGGGGAATTGAAAGTGTGGGCGTCAATAGTCATGTTCGAAGTGTGAAGCACCAGTCTAACAACTGTTGTTAACTCACATCTTGACTTTTACTCTTTTCAAAGCTTACCCAATATTTCCAGAAATTACCTGAGGGTTAGTGCATTTTGAGAGTCTCTTCTGTTGAATCCTCTCTGTTAACCTTTTTAAAATGCATCTCTAATCACACACCAGCTTGCAGATGTGTGTTAAGGTGCTGCAGTGAAGCCAGATACCCAACAGATTCTGGAGCTCTGCATGCAGCTGTCAGGTTGGGTTTGTTATGGGAACCATTTGCTCATGGCACTGCATGCATCCCAGGTCTGCCATGTTCTGCTCCGTGTTGAGCAATGACTGAGCATGCTCTCTCTCTCCCTCTCCCTCTCCCTCTCCCTCATACAGATTTTTGAGTGGCTGAGGCATCTCCAGTACTCTGTGCCATTTCTAATAAAGGATTTGTCGTTCACAGTCCTGACAGTGTATTGTTTAGTCACCAGTTTAATTTGTGTGTTTAAAAAAAGAAAAACACCCCAAATATTCTTTATGTAAGCAGGTCAAGTACTTGAAAACACAGCGCCCACCTGAGATTCATACTACTTATCGGTAGGGGTTCAATGTTGCTGAGCTCTAATGTTTGTAGAGTGCTTCTTAGTGCTTGCATTATCACAAACACTGCACTTTACACTGGCTTCCCAAGCAATTTTGGACAAAAAAAAGGACCATGCGTGCATCTTAATTTGCATTCTAGTGGATAAAGCACTTTGCTTGTATTTTTTTTAGAACCGATAATCACTGTAATTATTATTATTAAAGTAACTATTATTTGTCAATGAATGTACTATATATGTAAATGTATATATGTATATACATATTTGAGAAAAAGTGTGACTTGGACTTAACTCAGCATGTGTCATGATGAGGATAATATTTTTTCCTAGAGTCCAGATGTATTTTACATGGAAATAAGCAAAGTTTTAAGATTTTTAATGAAGAACTAGGACTTAATGAAGAATAAATATTCAAGAGTCTGCACTATTTCTTGGTGACTAATTAAATAAATGGAATCTTCTTTGTACAGATGGTCAGTTGTTATTGCTTCCAGAAGCACAATATGCTCTTTTTGTTCATTCTTAAATCATGCTGGAGAACATGATCATCACATTTTACACAATGCTATGGAGTTCATGCAGCTTGAGGGCTGCCGTCAATTAAAGCAAAATTAAATACCAAGACATTCTGAAATTCATGTGAATTTTTCATTTCAACATTTGACTTAAATCATTATGCTGATTATATAATTTCTAATGAAAAGATGTTAATTACATTTACATGAGTGGTCTCAGACTTTGGAGCCCCTCTGTAGTCTTCTCAGTTTTAAAGTTCTCCGAGAGACAATTTGCTGATTAGCCCGGTCTGTGAAATTCTCTAAGTGTCTTGTTTGGGTCCTGATCTCGAGGAATGTGGATATGGCCTGAGGACTTATTTGCGTGTCTATTTGTTTGTTTTGTGTTTGGAGCATGTAATGGCAAAGCTGTGAATAATTGGGCCGATTTGTATTCTATTTACCAGACTCTGATAAAGTCCTCACAGGAATTCCACAAATTGATTAATTCAAACGAGGCAAAAATGTATCACCAGCTGCTGCAGAGCATCCCTCTCAAATGCATCAAAGGACCTTATTATAGTTCACAACAGAGATGCCTCCAGGAACAAGGCTGAAAACCACTGTGTTAGAGAGAAATGACCAGCACTTGTACAGATGCCAAAGTATGCAAATGAAATATATTGAGGTTATTTAGAAAATTTTATTTTATTATTGCTTTTGCATTTGTGAAGACAGGTTTTCAGTTTCAGTTGCAGGTAAGTTCTACTTTTAAAAATAAAATAAATAATAAAAAAAGTTGCTTATGCTGACCAATGTTGCATTTATTGTACCAAAAATACTGCAAAAACAGCAATTATTGTTAAAGTGTTTCAGCCATTTAAAGTATGTTCATATATCATATATTTTAAAATGTAGTTTATTCTTGAGATAGCAAAGCTACATTTTTAGCAGTCCTAACTCAAGTCTTCAATCATTCTAATATGCTGATTTGTTGCTCAACTAACATTTCTTAATATTATCAATGTTAAAAACAGTTGTGAGAACTTAATGTTTTTTGTGGAAACCATTACACTTAATTTCACAATTCTTTAAATGACTATATATTCAATAAATCTATTTTTAGATTTCTAAAAAGTTCAAAATAATAAAATAGAAATCTTATTCATGAAGTTGATTAACTGTGGTTACTGTATCACATAGTGTTCTATAACTCCCTATGCATGTGACTTGGATTTGATATGTGTGTGCTATAAATATAAGTGATTTACTTTTAAGCTGCTCACCTTTGGTAGGGTGAGTATTGAAAAGCTATAAGAGGATGTCTTGCTGATGAAGCAAACAAGTTCTAGTTAACATGCCTGAACAGGTCTGTTTTTTTGTTTATATACATCTATTCTATCTATCGATCTATCTACATCCATCTATCTATCTAACTCTAGCTTCCTATCTATCTAATCTGAGCTATCATATCTATCTACTATATATCTCTCTATAATCTATCTATCTATCATTTTTTAATGCTAATTGGTAAGACTATTTCTTAACATTGGTGAAATTCAAGCTTGAAGTATCACTTTTATAAAGGCATATTTTCTAAAGTTTATCTACTTTCACAAAAACACAACTTTTGTAATGTTTTTGAATTATTTTTATTTTGAGCCTTTTCTCAGCAAATATTTTTAAGTACAACCTCTGTATACTATCACATAATATCGGTGGGTGTAGATCCAAAATAGTCACACTACAGGTGTTCATATACATAACCACAAACCTTGGAAATTGAAGGTAAGGAATATCTAATGTAAGATCAAACACACATTTGCGAAAGTATCAATCTTTGCACACAAACAGGCAGGCCGCCGCAAAGACACGTGTGGTCACGTACACACACAGATAGTAGCCGGCGGAGCTAAAGGCCAGGCTCAGGGCGACATCCCAAGCATATACGCTTGATGATACTGATCTCTGTGTGCCTCTGGCCCTTCAGACAATTCCCTGTCGTGCGTATACAAAAAAGTATCACTCTCAGAAAAAATCGGTGACACCCTGTACATGAAACAAAAGGAAGCTCGCCAGTATAATGAGCCTGTCACACTGTATGTAGAGTTACTGCACTGCTTCCCCGACACCTCATCACAGCTTATCCTATCAGCGCTACACTGAGTCCAACTCACAAATACACACAATCAGCACAAGTCAACTCATCATAACCCTGGAGCACTGGTGCTGACAGCAGAGTGGTTACATGAGCAATAGTAAATTTCAATTTCATGCTGTCTTTTTCTTACCTCTCCTATTAATGATTGTGCAGGCTTGAATGTCACCGTGTTTGAGTTAGTGTACTGGCTTCTATTTGACCAGAGAAACTGTCTTTTAAGATTTATAAAGCTGCAGAGTTGGTGATAAAGGATTGAATTGCACAGCTTTTTGGTCATTTGTAAAATGGGGTGCAAAAGTTTGAGACCAGTATTGAAAATGAATCCATTTTTGTCAAACTACTCATCATCAGGTTTCATAAACACTTTTAACACTTTTTTTCATAGTGACTGCAGCCAAGGGACAGAGCACATTATAAAAGTATTATATTTATTTTAACCATGATTAACTGATAATCTTAACCTTCACTGCAGCAATTAAATCAAATATGGCACAGGTTTGATGTCACAAGGTTTGGTAATGAAGCATTTGACAACCAATAATTTTGATGTATATGTACAACCTGCACCACGGGCACCATATTTGATATGTTTGCCACAGCAGAGGTAAAAATTATAAATGAATAATGACTTGAGTTTCTCTGAAAAGCATTGAATTACTTCATAAAACTTGAATTATAGTGTGCAATTATAATATGCAAGTCATACGAACCACTTATGGTGCTTTTGTAGGTTTTTTTTTTTCTTCTTTTTTCTTGACAGCCTGTGCCCACTATGAAATGTACTCTTTATGGAAAATAAATAAATAAATGGGAATATACATTTAAAAATCATGGAATGTGATTGAAACACATTCAATCCTACAAAAGCACTTTTTGTGATTTCACAGTTTTTAGAAACAACACTATTGGTACTGTTTTTCTTTTCATCCTTATTTTATCCCTGCAATAATATAGCAGTGGATTGAGGGAATTAAGTGTGTGTTGATAGTATGACAGCTCCGCACAGATGGTCCTGAGATCAAGGGGCAAAAAAACAGACAGTCCAAACTTATTTACGACCAAAGCAATTTTATCACAAAGCTTTGGGCTCATTCTCTCACTCATCTCCCAGACTAGAAAAGAGCTTCAGTGTGGATTTGGAACAGTCCTCATTGCAGAACATGACTGTCCACTAAAGCATGCACTTCCACACAAACCCTGCCACAAAATGAGAATTGGACTTGAGACAATACGTCTTCCAACCCACTCGTGGCAAAATGTCTTTACGGCAAACTGGACTTCATTACCTAGCAGAAAACAAAATCTCTGAGAAAAACAGTCTGTCTCAGAGAGAACATTGCCACAAACTCCCTGGAGGATTTCGACATGGATATCATTTAAGATTCCCCAAAGGATTTCCACACAGACACCGTTTTTTTTGCCCCACGAAATGTAATTACCTCCTTCAACAATCCCATTTGTACCAAATGAAAAAGTAGAAGGACACGTGTAAAGTGTTGCTATGTAATAAGACTGACTTTTTGAGCGAGTGTATTGACTTAAAGTGCATGCCTATTACACAGGACATACTTGCATACAAATAAGGGAATCTGTTATGGGAGACATGAGGTATAACAAGCAACAATGGCATTTCCAGATAATGCAGTTTACACTGTTCTTAGAAATTGCTGGTAATTCTACATTGCAATCATACATCAGTCTAGCAAAGACCCTTTATGTCTTTTTTTCACAGTGCTTCTAAAACAAATGCAAATCTCTAAAGCAGATATGCTCCCATATATTATATATAATATATATTATATATATATTATTATATTAATATTTATTTAATTAATTAGATCTGTTTTTGTGCCATTAATGCTTTTTTTTTTTTTTCTTTTCTTTTTTCTTCATTTTATTTCATCCATTCCACTATTCCTTTCTACATATATCATTAATAATGGTCTGTATTTGTAGAAATACTTACAAATGTCTCAACTGCACTGCATTAGATACAAAATATCAAACCAACTAGCATCTACCAACAAATTATGCTAGAGCATTTCTAAGAACTAACTTCACTTTTCCAATCATCTTTAACCAGTAATTTTACATAGATGTTTGACGTCAGTTCCTCTTACGTACTCTTACGTTCAAGATGTAGTTGTCTTTGTATATTCATTGGACCAGATTTGGAAAATTTTAAACGGCTTCATTGCTTGCTGCTCACGCAGCTGGAGAGTGCTCTGCAGTCAATGGGTGCCGTCAGAATGAGAGTCCAAACAGCTGATAAAAACTTTATAATAAAAATAATAATGCATTTTATTTATAATGCACTTTTCTTAAACCCAATGTAGTCCGCAAGTAATCCACATGACTTAAGTCTATTAACTACTTTCTTTTAAAGTGAAAAACTGCTTGTTTGAAAGATACAAGTCTGTCATTATAGCTTTTTAACTGTCTCTTCTGGCCAAACTACCAGTCCATAATCCATAATAATGCTTGTTTATTACAAACACACAGCTTTTCACTTCACAAGATGATAATTGACGGACTGAATTTGTGTGGATTACTTTTGGGTTATTGTGATGTTTTTATCAGCACTTTAGACTTTGATATTGACTGCACCCATTCGCTCTAGAGGATCAGTTGGTAAGCAAGTAATGTAATGCAACATTTCTCCAAAATGTAATTTACCTTGGATGGCCTGATGGTAAATTCTCTGCAAATTTTCATTTTTGGGTGAACTATTCCTTTAAAATCACAAAGTATGTCTGTAAAACACAAATTTACCTTGCCTCTTTTGGGAAAATGTCTCTTGTCTTCTGTAGTATTGCAAACATGTGCTTGAAAACCATTTAAACCAATCCATCAGAGTTCCTCTACTGCCACAGACACATCAGTGATGAGATTCACCGGCCTGACCTGCGAGAACATGTTCAGTCCATCAAGTCACTCATGAATCGACAAGCAGTACACAATGCGTCTGCATAACAAACAACGCATTCAATTACAAACAAGGTCAATATCGCACCCTGCATGATTAGAAACGTATTTTAATAAAGACATTGCATATTTCATATTGGCATTAATCAGGTCAGCGTTCCATCAGCACTAGGAAGGCCACCAATCGGTTTTGTATGAGACACAGGCTTGCTCAAACACACAAACACACACTGCATTTACAAAAAAGTTGAAACTGCTCTTGATCACCACACGCTAAAACACATGTTCAGAGACAAAGTAAAGATGCGTCTCAGCCCCCGAGCGTCCTGCCAGTTGGACCACCTTCCCCGTCTCACGCGAATCCACAGACTCTCAGCCTCAGGAGATGAGGGAAAGTCAAGGAAAACGTGGCATGTCTTTAAAGCCGCAAGATTAATAAACCACCCACAGCTCATGTCAAATTGGAAATGAAATTCTGCATGTAATCACACGGAACCCTGACTGCGTGCGAGCGCATGCGTGTGCAAGGGAGTGTGTGTGTGTGTGCACGTCCATGTTCGGTTAGAGCCCGAGTAAATAGAAGCCAATAAAACTGCGTCAGAGGCGTACTTTCACCTGCATATCCCCTGCTTGATAAATACCATGCCGACCAAAAGAAAATTGCCTGCAAAGGACAAGGTGACTAATTTTCGTGAGAAAAGTTATTAAGTTTTTTTTATTATTATATTTTTTCCTCCACCCTCTCCTCTATGAAGGACTTACAGGTTGTTTGAATGAAAATGAGACCTGTTCAATAATACATAAGGCCTCGACAGAAGACCATTACCAAAGAATATGTTTTATGAAAGGCTGGTAAAATGGGATATATTTCCATGATGGCATACATCTTTGAGACAAGATAAATGGCAGCGTGGTAGAGAAAGTGCCCACTGAGCTAATGCAGTGAGGCTGAAAAGCCTCTTTATGCGTAAAAAACACCCCACGCACTAACTGCAACTGATTCTGAACTCGACTTCAACACCGCCGAGTCCAGTACTGTATTCATTATGGTGATTGTTTAGTGTACTTCAGGCCCGGGTGCATCCGTACAGATCACTCTGCACCTGCTGATTTTGAACCGATGTTAGCATTTAAGCTCTGAATTGCATTAATACTCATTATAAGCTAAATCATTTCAAATGAATGTATCGTACGGTGGAAATGATTCTGCGGTTGTAATAAGTTGCTTAAATAGGCATGTGTGGTGTTGTTGTTACCATAAGTAATGCCAGGCCTTGTGAGTTGAGCATTTGAGGTATTCTAGTATGTGGCGATTGAATTAGAAAGCTTAGTTTCCATTTGTCACGGTAGCTGTATAGTGATTGTTCCACTGGTTCTCTCTGTTTCAATCCCAGCATGCATAAGCGCAGCATGAGCTATCTGACATGGATTTAGCCACAAAACAATGAATAACTTAAAAAGGGAATAAACAGGGACCCTAATATAATCCTTTCTTTCTTGTTCTTTGCTTTCCCTTTCTCTTTCCTTTCTCACTTTCTTTTTCCTTTCTTCTTGCCTTCCTTTCCTGATTCATTTCCTTTCTTTCTACCTTTCCTTTCTTAATTTCTCCTTTTTCTTTTTCCTTCTTTGCTTTCCTTCCTTTTTCATAACTCCTTTTTACTTTACTTTTACATCTTCCCTTTCCTTTCCTTTCTTCTTTATTTCTTTCCTTCCTTCCCCCACCTTTTCTTTTTTTTCCCTTTTGTTATTTTTCTATGTTCATTTTTCTTTTTCTGTTGACTTTTTCATTCTTTCCTTCCTTCCTTTCCATTCTTAATTTTCTCGTTTTTTCTTTCCCATGTCTCTTTCTATTTTTCTTCCTGCCTTTCTTTCTATTCATCCTCCCTTTTTTCCTTTGTTTCCCTTTCCTTCATCCCTAACCTTTCTTTCTTCCCCTGCTTTCTTTTCTTCTTTGCTTTTTCATTCCACCATTCTTTCTTTTTCTTTTTTTCTTCTTTCCTTCCTTCCCTTCCTTCCTACCTATCCTTTCTTTCTATACCTCTATCCTTTCATGTCCCTTACTAAATGCTCATTTTAGTTTCTCTTTTGCATTCCTTGTCTTTCTATATTGCTCGCCTTTCCTTCTTCCTTATTTTTCTGTTCATTTTCATCCTCTCTTTTTCATTTCTTCCTACCTTTCCTTCCCACATCTTTCTCTTCACTCCTTCTTCCCATCCTGCCTTTCCTTTCTTACTTTTATCTTTCCTACCTTTTCTTCTTTCTACATCCTTCCTTCCTTCCTTTCTGTATTTTCGCTGAAATGGCTATTTGTGTCATAATTTTCTTAAAGCTCCTGCCTATTTGTTTACTTTAAAAGGTCGACCGACGCTCAGATTCGCTTCGCTTTCAGTTCCGACTACTGGCCATGAGGAAAGAGAAAATTCTTTACTGCATATCCTTTACTGAACAAGCCTCTTGAGAAGCGCTGCCAGTCAGCTTGAGGGCTGAGACCTAAAGACGTATGTAAAAATTAACTGTAACTTCTGATGGCTTTTATCTTACAATAAATGGAAAATATTCATAACAGTGGAGTGTTTTTTTTTTTTTTTTTGCTTCTATTACTTCAAATACCCTCTTTTCATCGTGCCAGTATGTAAAGAGACTGCAAATTTGTCAGCTTGGGTGAGGTGTGGTGGGTTGCTGAATATGATAAATATACGAGATAGATAGAGAGAAGAGAGAGGCGATCGACATTACGACCCCCCTCGGTCGAATTACTGACTATTTTAAGGAAGAATACTATTTCTTCATTTAAATACCTGGTTCAATTGACTGTCCTTTTTCTCTTTATTTAATCCGTCTTTTTTTTCAGGCATTAATTTTAAGCATAAGACACATATAGGATGCACGCTGCTTTATAATTGGTGCATTCGTGTTAAAGGAAATATTGTAAATAGGTTCAAATTCGCAACTATGTATGGTATGCAAAGCGGCAACTTTTTCATAAGCATGACTAAAAATAATGATAATGATGAATAATTCTCCATGTCATTTTTATGTTTCTATCTGGGTGGTGTCAAGGACATGTAATTGCTTTTAATCTGAGTGAATTAAAATGATTGCTTTAGTGATTTTTATTATGTAAAAATCACAGAGAGATGGCTTAAACATATGTCTTCTGTATGGCAGAAGACAGATTTAGAGTATCCTTGGAATATTTCTAGTATGTAAATAGAATCTATAATATGTTGGGTAGCATATAAGTAAAAAGCTCACTTTTACATTAATACATTTTTCAATAAGCTAGGATAGTAAGTCCTACTATTCAAGGGCTGTTTTTTGTTTTTCTAACCTTAACAAGCCTTAATGTTGCCTAAAATATTAGTCGATGTAAAATCAAATTATCTTCCTTTTGTCACATTTTATGTCTTATACGTTAAGCCCGCAAACCAGATTAAACATGCAATCTCACTGCGCAGTCTTCAGTGTCGGAATTCAATGATCGCTATTGGAAATTTCATTCTAATATAGTCTTAAGCTTGCTGCGCTCAAGAAACATTTCTTATTATTATAAATGTTGAAAACACTTGTGCTGTTTAATATTTTTGTGGAATCTTTTTGTTAGAATTATTTGATAAATAGAAAGTTCAAAAGATCAGCATAGAATGTTTTTGTAAAAATACAAATGTAATAAATGTATCTTGTGATCTTGATCTGATCAGTTTATTTAAAAACTACGTTTTGAATGGTAGTGTTTGATGTTGCTATCACAACACTGCACATATTTCTTTCTGGGTGGTTATTTACAACCAGCCAGAGAACTCACTGTGCACAGTGTTATTAATTTATTGAAGCTCTTCACAAATGCACAATGTTTGTGAGTGTACATAGGCGAGTAAGCGCATGACTAAAACCGTCTCTCTACCATCTTGACGTTTCACACCACGCTACACACATCGAGTGTCAGAGGGAACAGTCGCAGGCAATTAAAAGGCATAAAACTGATGCTTGAACACACACACGCATGCACGCCAGGGAGTGTCTGAGAACAATTTCAGGCAAGGTTGTATGGCGATCCTTGGGGAAGCCTGGCTCAGCTAAGAAAGGACTGTAGAGAGGGACCTGAAGGGGAAGGTTACAAGGAAAATTCAACCTCTGAAAAGATATATATATACCCTAACCACACGCTCAGGGTTGTGGTAGGAGCAGAGTGTATTGTACAAGTCTTTTGTAAAAGAGCACCCCCAACGGCCCTGTGGGCTGCCAAACCAGACATGAAATTCTAGTTCTGTATTCGAAAGAAAATAGAAAGCGCCTGTTTGTTGCAGCTCCAAACAGTATGATTTCTTATAGCAATATTTGACATTCATGGTTCATTGGCTAAGACAATTTACCGTATGTACTTTTTCCTGTATGTATACCCTGGTGAAACAGAAACCAGTGTTTTGATTACAAAATCATGAAGTAAAAAGCCGAGTGTCAAAGCCATCTTCTCCCTCTCTCTCCCACGCTCTCTTTCTCCTCCTAAGCATCAGAGTTTGAAAGTATCCCAAATGAATTCCTTCGCAGGTGATTTGTTTGAAGAATAGTAGCTCTGATAGATTTAGGGTGGAAAGGAAGTCATAACCACATCAGTGGCTCTGACGGCTGGGCAGGGAGAGCAGCAGCGGGCGGCTCCATCACTCAGGAGATGACTGGCTCTTTACATATCTCAGGCCTCATGCCAATAGCTGCCATTGCCTGCTCTTCTCATCCATTCTGTCTAGAGTTCAAGAGTTACAGCGTGCCGTAAATCCCACCTGAGAGCTCATTACTTTCCACGTTTGACGTCAAGGACGAGCACCCCTACCCCTCAGGCGCACGCAGCCCTTGATGTCCACCCACAAACCCTCTCTCCAGCCGAACATTGGATACATTGGTGCGTGAAGTAGAACTTGCACAACTACTCGTGTTTACTAGTTGTCCAAAAAAAGCGCTCAACTTAAGTAAGCGTTCACCTTGTAAATGACTTAACATGCTGTGCAGAATCAGCTGGATCCAGAAAGTCCAAAAGGCAGTTGTATTTCGTCAAGGGATGTGAGCACTTGATTTTGCACACCAAAAAAAAAAAAAAATGGATTTTAGTTAACAAGCATTCAAAAAGTTCCTTCTATTTTATGCACATAAAGCTGAATGTGCTTTTCATTTAATAGATTACAGAAAACACTTTTCATGAATGAAATTTACTTGTCACTAAATTCATTTCTTCCTCAATGTTTTTGAATAAGATACAAAACCGTGTGTAATTCCCAAGTCATTTCATTATTTTAGTTAAAATGAATAATTCATTAATTAATCCATTGACGTAACACTTATCTTTACATTGTTACAATTTATTTCTATTTCAAATACACACTGTTTTTTTTACTTTCTTATCATCATGGAATCCTGAAAAAAAGTATCAGTTCTCACGGAAAAAATATTTAGCAGCACAAAATTGATTATAATAAGATGTTTTTCCTGAGCATTAGGCCTGTCGCAATAATCAATATATCGACTTATCGCGCAATATATGTACATAACCTCAATAATTTTTGGTGACGCAATATAACTCCCATTATATTAACTTCAAAATTAATGTCACCATGTTTGATACATTCCACTTGCACCTGTGTCTTTTGCAGCTTCTCGTACATAACGTGATGTAGTCATGAGGTGCTAGTTCAAATTTAAAAAATGCTTCTACAAAAAAGTTTAACTTGCAGATATGGCCTTGTTTAGGGATCCGTGCCTTTGTGCACACGGACATCTGACTGCGTATGTAAGTGAATTTGGTTTTTTCACATAGGTGCCCTTAATTTTACCGAGAAATGACAGGTCATGGAAAATCTCCATACAAGTATGGTTTGGGCGACGTTTCTTTTTCCTCTACTTTGTTACTTTGCTTGGCACTTTTTGGTTGAAAAAAGTTTATTTACTATTTTATTCAGTTTTTTAAGGTATCTATCTTTTGAGACTTAATTTCCATTATCTACGTTCTTAAAAATTAAAAGTTTTGTCTGTCATTTGGACAAGGGAGGCCGTCTGGCATTAGACTTTATACATTATGAATTACTAATATGCAGATGCTCATCAAGGGTCTTTTAAAATGAACAAATATCGTTACGCAATTATTCCGGGGCATATATTGGCCAACAACATTGGGAGCGGGACAGTCTACGGGCGGGCGAGTGAGAGATGGTGTTCAGGAAGGATCATGTGACTCTGAAAACTGAAGTAAAAGCTGATTGTTGATTAAATTTAATTAAATTTCTGATTAAATTATTACATTTGATTAAATGTCATCATGTTTAGCATAAGAGATGTCTATTAAAAAGCATTTAAAAATATTACAGACCCCAAACTAAACAGTAGGCTATATAATTTGTTTTCTGTGATGCGCTTTGTCTTTGAAATGGTTTTAGTTATTTCCATTGCGTGATTCGGCATGTTATAAAATGCATTTTTTTCATACACATCATGTGCATGAAATGGAAGGACTTTTGGTACATATTTTGCCAATGTTTCTATTGACAAAATGCAGTTGGCATATATCTTTTGTGTGCAAAATGTTTTAAAGTGTTACATTTAGTCACGAAATGCTGCGTTGCATGTCACACGATTCATTCAGTCCGACAAACTAGTCAGGTTACTGTTGGTGCCCCATACATTCCAGTTTTTTTCTAAAAAATTCAAAGACACTGTACTCTGTACAGTGTAAATATAAAAATTGTGATGCGCATCGAATAGTGGTGAAAGTTGTACCTTAAAACTCAGATCTGGATATATCAGAGAAACCCTTCTGACCCTGGCTTTTCTGTAGTCTCTGGAGAGTCGGTGTCATGAGAAATTTGCCATCGGAGGTAAATGCAGCAGCAATAATGCAGATAAATATGGGGGGTCCTGAGCATCTCTGCATGTGCATGTCTCCCAGCAGGCCACAGAAGAAGTGAGTATAAATCTCCCAGCCAGGCCTCATAACTGCAGCCTCTGTCAAGCCTGATGTAGCACGGACTGCTCGTAAGTCTGGCACTAAGATGCTTTATCCCTCCTCTCTCTTTTTCTTAGATGAGGAGAGAGGGAGTGACAGGGCTGATTTTAATTCCTTTCTCATGGGGCCAGCAGACACGGCTTTGAGCTTGACTTATGGGCGAGCCATTTAAATAAAGATTGAAAGATTGTTATAGAGTCAGAATGAGAGGAAAAGGATGGGATTGAACAAGAAAGAGTGAAGGAGACGGAGACTTAGCACCGCTGGGAAGTTGTCTTCCCTGTTATCTTTGTGTGTGTGTGTGTGTGTGTGTGTGTGTTTTTCAGGAAGTGCAAGAGTTTTAATTAACACTACGAGCAGAAAGAGGGCAGACTTATCTCTAAAGCAGCTCTGATTGGCCAGTGACGTGAAACTGCCTGTATGCGCGTTCACACTTCAATGACAATCAACCAAATTATTCCGCCTTCATCCGCTGAGGCTAGCTGTAGACTTAACCTGCCTCATGTGAATTCGCAAGCAGGAGTTTGAAAACGACTCGCAGTGACACTCTTAATCATTGATCCAGATGGGAGTGTGTACCCTCAGATTTCCAGCAGGGTTTTGTATTTCCTCTACGAACAAAACGCTTGTCTGTGCAGCATTAAAAAGCTGTGTTAATAATTAATCTGTCAGCAAGGTAGTGCGCAACAACTACTTCTTTGAAGTAGAAATGGCACAGATGGGCACCTGATGGCGACAATATACACACTCGCAAACACATACACACTATGCAAGAGTCAAAAATTAACTAAATATTCACCATATGGCACTGAATAATCCATTGACTTCTGCTCCTCTAGGTCTGAGTATGATCCTCTCACTCTCTGTCGTTTTGACATGCAAGTACATGCTTGACTGTAGTGTGTTGTATGCATGTGTCCACTTCATAGTCCAAATTAAAATTCAGTCATTGTTGTTCCAAACCTGTAGGCACAGATATTTCTTCCAATTACCATGAAGATATAGACATATAGCAGCTCTTTCTGTCCTCGAATCTGATTGGCTGAATAGAGTGTGATATTACAGTCCCCCAGAACGGCCACACTGTTTCACCGGGGTTTTGTGTCACTCTGCTTGTGTTGTTCTTACAGTATTGCAGGGTGTATGCCCAAATCCACAATTTTTTTTTTGTTTTAAAAAAAAATCCGGTTTTGTGTCCCGGGATGTGGGTTAAGATTGTTTAGGCAAATTTACTACTTATCTTTCAACTCAGATAGGTATGCTTTTAATAAAGATAACGCTATTTGAAAAGTTTACTTGTTTTCAGATATGTGCGCTCCAGGGCGGTCAGCGGCCATTCCGCGCCATGACCCCCTGAGGAGCAGCCGATCCCCCTCATTTTGGCCAATCTTCTGGATTTGCCGCTGGCTATCTGATGTCTGCTAGAGTTAGTTAAACATCATCATATAATTCCCGTTTTGGGGAAACTCTAACGGGCAGCCTTTTGGTCTCATTAATCTTATTATTTTTTTCCAGAGCAAAGTTTTTGCCATGAGGGCAAATCTCTCATGTTTATATTGGTCGTAACTGTCAAATTCGCTGTATATCCAGCGCGCTGTCTTGTGTACTTGACTGAATTGCCAGCAACTTTTATGATTGCTGGTTGTTTATTCAAATGTATTAGTCAATAAATAATATTTTTTTAAATATATAGTATTTAGTATGGGAAACAGTGTTATGTGTGAGGCCTGCCCCCTAGAATAGTCAACTAACCGTTGTCGATGAAAAGGCTTGGTCGCCAAAAATTTAGTGAAGAAAAAAAAATCCACAGCAAAGTCCTCGCAATCCGTGATGGACAGATCGTTGATCGCGGTTCTATGTGGTAATACCGTACATCGGGCATGACATCCAAATGCTCACCTATCAGTCATTGACCTCAATATGACCTTCTCATTTGTCATATGTTATAGCAACAACTTTACTTTGCATTCATCTAATGTCAACCTAGAAAACTGTTTCTTTCAAATGTCGGTGCGGAGTCGTGGAACTGACATACACTCACTGCAGACAGATGGCGGCGCCGGTGGATTTCACCTGCTCTTGAGATACTCCGTCATTTGGTCATACAGATAAGAGTAATAAATCTTTAGAATCTGTAAAGACTGTTTATTTTTTGTGCACTCACAATAACAAAACATTGCTTTTGTAAAACAATGAGCGCTTATTAGGCTATGTAGGCAAAGGCTCATTATTATGATTTAAAGGTTATTAGTCAACTAATGCTCCATGAACAATACTAGTTGACACGAAAAATCTTTAGGTCGAGGTGCAGCCCTAAATGTTGGTGTTCGTGTGGTGTTGTTATTTAGCATTGCTCCGCAATTAGAGGTCGGCACACGACACTGTTCTTTACGAATCAGTCTTGTAACCTACTTTAGATTGAAAAATACGGAAATAACGTCTTTTTACTTTTACACCAACGAGCTTGTAAGAACCAACCCAAGCAATGGCACTGAGCCCGCGATTCGCCCCCGTACCAAAGATGAAAGGATATAAACCAACGGAAAAAAACACAAAAAAAAAAAAACGATGTAAGGGGCCCCTACGCTGTCCTCAGTGGACATTCAAACTAGTGTTTAATTGTGATTATGAGATTGAGCTGAAGAATGAATGATGTATCAGATGCAAGTAATCACACTTGTTCAGTCAATCTCTCATAATACTCTACTCCACATCATACACAGATTTTAATACTGTAATACAATAAACGTTTAATGAAGCAGCTCAATGTTCCTTCGTTGCTAGTTCTAAAGTAACGTTTTCAATGTTTTAAGACTTGTTTTTTTATATCATCGTTATTTTCAGCAGCTCTTCCTGGCAACAACTGTCCATAATAACCAAACAATACCCTGAAAATACATGTAGGCTATACATAATGCTATCAATGTTTGCTACACATAGATTTTTAAACATTTTGCAAGACGGCTCTCTAATACCGCATCCAAGTCTGGACTTTATTTGATTTAAATTACGGTACAACAGTAATATTTGGAAAACGATTTTACCATATTCAATTTGCCCTTAAATTGCTAAAAACTTTAATACATTCAAATAGATTTTAAATACATTTTAAGGTATTTTAAAATGTAATTTATTCCTGTGATGGCAAATCTGAATTTTCAGCAGTGATTCCTCCAGTATTCAGCCTCTTTGTTAATTCATTCATTTGTTCATTCATTCATGTTATTCGTTTTTTTCTGGATTCTTTAAATACAAAGTTCATACGGACAGCATTTTCTGAAATATGTCTTTATTGTCACCTTTAATCAATTTAATGTATCCTTGCTGAATAAAAGTGTTATTGTGATTTATTTAAAAAAATCTTACTGACCCCCAGGTCAATTGAAAAGTGAACAGCGCCACCTATTGTACTGGAGTAATTCTACTTTCAGTTCAGCCCTTCTGATATAAATTTTGCTCTTTGTGTGAACAGACCATTTGCTTCACTTTTCAGTTCAACATTTAGTGTGAAAGGGCCTTCAGGTGTGGTACCTTCAATAGCACAGAGTGTGTTTAATTCCCTTTTTGGTTCCTCTTTAAGCATGTGATGATGAGAAAGTATTGAAAGCCCAGGGCTGATCCAAGAACGGCACTTTAGATATAGAACACGCCACTCTCTTAGGAGGCTGAAAGTCTTTCTTGCTGTAGGTCAGTGAGTGGGGCTGAGAGATCTGGCTCATATCTTCCTCACTCATGTATTTATGGATGACTCTTTCTTTATCCAGTGCTTTATCTAATGACGGAGGCCCCTGGTGGGTTTTGGCGAGGACATTCGCAGACCACACACACACCTGACAAGCTCCGAATGACTGACATCGGGGCTCCTGTTAGTCTGCTTCGAGATAGCGAAATGGTAAAAAGTGTTGATCTTATTGATAGCGATTGTATATTTGTATTGTCCATATGCTCTTTTCGCTCCTCAGAGTTTGTGCTTCAGGATGTAAGACATTGTCTTGGGGGATTCCAGTTTAAATGTCATGAACATTTCCAGTGCTAACTCTCTCCCAGCCTTCGATTGCTCTCCTCAGCACAAGGACAGGACACTTGACTTGTGCTCGTGTGGACGAGGACTTTAATTACGACCACGGCACTGAGAGCCATGACCTTCTGCTCTAGAATGCACACCACAAACCCGCACAGCATTTCTTCACATCTCTCCCAGAATTTGTACTCTGACAGTCCTTAAACCCAATCGAGTTTAGCTTACTCCACCTTTCTTTCAGTTGCGAGCTTGTGCAGGTTTATTTTCATCGGCTTGATGGACATTTTTAGCCTTGCTAACTCAGTGTGTTTTAGGAGGTTGTTATCCTCTTGGAGTGTCATCAGTGCTTGGAATGCTCCCAACGTCTACCTATTAAAACGAGCTACTTTTCATCATCTCATTATTAGATTTCTAAAAAGCCTAGAGCTTATTTTCAAATCCTGACGCTCACTGATCAAAGGCTGGTCCACTTAAAAAGAAAAGGAAAAAAAGACTAAGTAAGGTGTTGGTGAGTACAAAGATTGAATGCAAAACATAGCCTTTCCTCTTTGCTTTATTAGTTCCCAAGAATAATTTTATAGCAAACTTCTTTTTTTTTTTTTTTCTTTCCCATTTTGCCGCCTTAACAGAATTTCACCTCCTCATAAAAGAGTTATTTTCCTGCAACGTGTCCTGGAAGTGTCACAACGTCACCATCACTAGCCTTCACCCCATAACACGCAAACACAAACATTAATCTTAGAGATATGAAAGGCTTTTGAGACGGCAGTATATCATCTTGTTAGCTTTCCAATAAACTCATTGGTGGGGTCTGCTATGATGGGAAAGAATTGCATTAATAATGCTGAGGAAAAATTATCAGCAAATCTCAGTGTATTACCTGTCCACAGGCCTTTTTTATTGGCACACTTGCTGTCTCGCTTACGAGAAACACATTTATTTAATGTCTGGGATTCAAAAACGCATCCAATACCAAGACTGTGCTGTATTTTTTAAGGCTTGAAAGTACCAGCTAATGATGCTTTTATTATTTATTCACTCGTATATCGTTTCAAACCCATTTGCATTGAATACAAAGTTTAACCTTTCTTGGGAAGTGTTATGTAGCTCTTTCCATTCAACTACAGTTCACAGTGCCCTGAAACTCCAAAAGGGACACAAAAAAAAAACATCTTGACCATTTGCAAATAAAAAAAATGTTGCATCAATGTCATTAACACCAATACAACAATGTATATTTGCAAGGTCTGAAAGTACCAACTAATGTGTAGATATAGTAGATGTAATATAGTCATATGGAATTACAATGCAGCATTGGCTTTTATTGTATTTATTGTATTTTTGTAAGGTCAGGAAGTGCTAGCTAATACATACTGAAATTCTAATAAAATTATACTCAAATGTTTATTGTGTGCCAAGCCGAGCTGTAGTATTGGTAATAGCATCATTCACGTCAGTGAGTGAATTTTAATAGACAAATTGCCAGTTATTAACTTAGACATCCGTACGGGCCCACACACACATACACACCTGATGGAGAAAGCTTTCAGGCTTGGCCTGAGTTCATAACAGATTAGGCTGTGTGTGAATGAAAGTTATCTTTGCTTGGTATACTTCAGCGGTATTCCAGAAGACGAGAGTTAGATAGAGAGAGGAGAGCGGAGAGCGAGAGAGAGAGAGAGAGATGGAGAGAAATAGAAGAGCCAGCCGAGCGTTAACCGCTTCATCTACGGGTCTCTATTAGTCAAGGATGATTAACTCTGCATGTGTCTGTGTGTACACTTTTACCTAAGTGCCATAGGATTACAATGAAACCTTTCTCAGCTGTGAATAAAATCCATGTTTTGATATATTATTAACCCTTACTGTAAATTCATGAATGTTTCACCAATCATTGTTAGAGTACAACTGGGCAAAAGGCACACTTTAAGAAAAAATGTGCTTTTCATTAAACCCAAAATGTATGATTGCATTAAAAATACATACGTTTGTATTGAACATTTATGTGCACCGTTTGTGTGCTTGAAAATAAATCATACAAGTGGTTTATTTTGTTTAAAAATCTTATAAATGTGGTGAGCTGCAATGGGGGGCCGTCTTACCCCAGACACGGGCTGTAAGCGCTCACCTGCGAGCATGGGCCAAGAAGGCACTACACATAGCCTTTAACCCCCTATCAGCAATTGCGCTTCGGCACGTCTCTCTACTGCTTTATGGATCTTCGAAAACACCAAAAAAACTCGCCGAAGTTCTTTTGATTTCCACTATATACGAATTTGCAGCCTCAAAATTCATAAAGTATACCGAGAGCAACATCGTATGTGTTTTTAAAATGGCCAGAACACAAATCATTTGTTACAAACAACCAGCTAAACTGACGTTTGACACAATGATCACTACACCTCAAATCCTAACCTCATTTTGGATCTTATTGCATCCTGACATTAAACTATCATGCTCTCTTTCGCAACTATACACGAGGTGGCATTAGTAAAACAATGGTGTATGAAATTTCCTAAAAGCGCGCTTTCTACCGCCCGCAACATCGCCAGGACGGGGCACTCTATCATCTACCCAACCAAACTAGGAACCATCCTTTAACATATTCTTCCGTTATTGAAAAACTGTTGCTTTAATTATCTTAAACAAAACTGAAAGCAGGAAGACTACCTGTGTCTCAAAAGTATTTGTCAGCAAGTTGATCATATCTCAGTTGCTACGTAATTTACACCTTTTAAAGAACATCAATATTGATAATAAGCACAAAATCAATTTGCACTGCTTTTGCATAAGCTAAATTGTTGGAAGTGCTACATCTAGTGTGTTAGGAGGAAATAAGATCAAAGGGCACCATCTACCAAGTATTGTTGGTGACTCACCGGCTTCCCTCCTTCCTCTCGTTTACCCTCGAATGTACGTCATGATTACGTTGCATGAGTGCCCACTTTTGGCAGAACTCTTGCAATGGGCTGAATCAGAACATCCTAAGACCTTGATGACTTAAGAAACCGCTATGGAGTATTATTGTTGACATTTTTTCCAAAATGTGTTTGGTGCAGCATTCTACTATGTCGTACCGTGCATCTCGATAAATTAGAATGTCGTGGACAAGTTCATTTATTTCAGTAATTTCAACTCAAATTGTGAAACTCGTGTATTAAATAAGTTCAGTGCACACAGACTGAATTAGTTTAAGTTTTTGGTTATTTTAATTGTGATGATTTTGGATCACGTTTAACAAAAACCCACCAATTTACTATTTCAACAAATTAGATTATGGTGACATGCCAATCAGCTAATTAATTAAAAACACCTGCAAAGGTTTCCTGAGTTTAAAATGGTCTCTCAGTTTGGTTCACTTAGGCTACACAATCATGGGGAAGACTGCCGATCTGACAGTTGTCCAGAAGACAATCATTTGACACCCTTCACAAGGAGGGTAAGCCACAAACATTCATTGGCAAAGAAGCTGGCTGTTCACATAGTGCTTTATCCAAGCATGTTAACAGAAAGTTGGTTGGAAGGAAAAAGTGTGGAAGAAAAAGAATGCACAACCAACCGAGAGAACCGCATCCTTATGAGGATTGTCAAGCAAAATCGATTCAAGAATTTGAGTGATTTTCACAAGGAATGGACTGAGGCTGGGGGCAAGGCATCAAGAGCCACCACACACAGACGTGTTTTGGCTTCAGTTGTCGTATTCCTCTTGTTAAGCCCTTCCTGAACCACAGACAACATCAGAGGAATATGTTGTCTGTGGGCTAAGGAGAAGAAGAACTGGACTGTTTCCCAGTGGTCCTTCAATGAAGCAATTTGTATTGTTTTCATTTGAAACCAAAAGCCTAGAGTCTGAGAAGGGTGGAGAAGCTCAAGACCAAGTTTGCGTGAAGATCTCAGTGTTAAGTTTCCACAGTCTGGATGATTTGGGGTGCAATGTCATCTGCTGGGGTTAGTCCATTGTGTTTTTTGAAAACCAAAATCACTTCACCCGTTTACCAAGAAATTTTGTAGTGCTTCATGCTTCCTTCTGCTGACCAGCAATTTGAAGATGCTGATTTCATTTTCCAACAAGATTTGGCACCTGCCCACACTGCCAAAATCACCAAAAGTTGGTTAAATTACCATGGTTTTGGTGTGCTTGACTGGCCAGCAAACACACGAGACCTGAACTTCATAGAGAATCTATGGGGTATTGTCACAAGGAAAATGAGAAACAAGAGACCAAAATATGCAGATTAGCTGAAGGCCACTGTCAAAGCAACCTGGGCTTCCATACCAACTCAGCAGTGCCACAAACTGATCACCTCCATTTCCCCCCCCTCCCACGCCGTATTGAGGCAGTAATTAAAGCAAAAGAGCCCCTACCAAGTAGTGAGTACATGTACAGTAATGAACATACTTTCCAGAAGGCCAAAATGTTTTTTTTTATTGGTCTTATAAAGTATTCTAACTTGTTGAGATAGTGAATAGGTGGGTTTTTGTTAAATGTGAGCCAAATCAGCACCAATTAAAATAACCAAAGACTTAACGACTACTCATCCTGTGTTGCCCTTCGCATTCAGTATCTGTGCCGTCGCGCCTATTTAATACACAAGTTTCACAATTTGAGTTTAATTACCGAAATAAATGAACTTTTCCATGACATTCTAAGTTATTGAGATGCACCTGTAGTATGTGGACTGTTAGCAACTGTACACGCATTTTAAGTATATATATATATAATATATATCTTATAGAGTTGTATGGGTTGGGATAAATTACAAACTCGATCTGCGATACGTCACAATTGTGTTTGCTTGGGGTCTGTGGAGTGGCCTGACGTGTGCAGCAGCACTCGCTCACTCGGTCAAAGTAGGGGTCGGCGAGTCTGTCCATGATAAACTGATCCCTCGTCCACTTCAACGAAGTAGAACACCTTCAAAATGGCAGTGGGATTCCCCCAGGGGGTGCTTATAGGGCATTTCACCAGTGCGTTCTAAAAGTGTAGTGAAACGCAGCCCTTAGATCTCTCCAAAATGGGGCATGAATTCTAAAAGTGGGCAGAACCTCCAAAATAGGGCTGGGTCTCCTCGCGCAAAGACTTTCACCATTGGCTCTGGCTTCAGCCAATTGTTATTGACTTACATTAAAAAAAAATAAAACTTTATTAATTAAACATTGTTTCTAGTTGATCTAAAATATGCTATATAAATAAATATTGTCCGTGAGAGCAGAGCCCAAAGCTCGTGGCCAATGGTGTTCGGACTAGAGTTTGAACCTCTGCTTAATGATGTACTCGGCAATCAACCGTACACGAGCCATCCCAGTGCCGCGCAGGGGAAGATTACCTCTATTCGGTTTTGTTTTTTAAGCATTGGTGCCGTCCCGGGCTTCGAACATTTGCAGGTATGAGGGAGGCTGGTTCGTAGGTGTAACAAATGTGCCAATTCCAGTTTGGGGAGTTTGCAGAGTGGCCCGGCCTGGCTCGCGATCTCAAATCATATAATCGTATTAACTCTTACTCCTGAACTGCAACTTTCTTTACCACGCTATTCAGCTCCAATCCCGCCATGCAGTCAATTTCACTGGTTAAGGTTAGGGTCAGGTGTGGGGTAGGTTTAGGGGTTATCATTTTTGTAGCATAGTGTAGGAAACATTTTAAACATTTTAATTGACACAACCAATAAAAACTATAGAATCAGCTGTGGGGCGGAGTTTGCAATGAAGTGGATTGGGGGAAAAAAATTGCGCATGCGTGTCATGTGCCTGTCCGTCAATGGGAGGAAGCCACGCCCTATTTTCGAGCTCCCACCCCGTTTTGGAGTTCCCTCCCCCATTTGGATCTCCAACTGCAGTTATACCCTTCTCCCTTTCACCCCGGGTGCCTTTAGCCCCGTTGTACCCTATTTGGGTCTTTAGCGACCCAGACCAATAAATCCAGCACGGATTGATGGATCTCTAACTGCTGCAATAACAAAAAAACTCATGATATTTTAATAGCAGTTACAGGATAATAAAATAAAGCATATTTCATTACCTTTTGAAACTTTGAAGGGCTCAATTTGAGCAATATTTTTACTTTTTTTTAATTGTCATCGGCAGAGCGCACTTCCACAGTACATTCAGCATCTGGCTCAAATTCGCGATCTCAAACATATTCTCAAAACTATAATTTTCAATGACTTCAAAATCAATATTTTGATCACTAGCAGCTTATTCACAACATCCACCATCAAATGACAGTGACACTTATATTTCAATGTGTACAGTAATTGCTCTGCAGTAAAGCCATTCAAACCAGTTCAATTTTTGTTGGTGATATTCTTTTGTTTTATGCCTGAGGTAATTATGAGTGAAACATCACGTCATCATTGTGTATCAAACAGTGCCACCTCGAGGAATAAAGATGCATTGCACGTATTGAGTCATCAGGGCCTGTATGCACAAAACATTTTATCTTACCGCTCTCCTAAATAGCAGTAAAAGTTTTTAGCTAAGAGTTTTCTCTTAAAACCTATTCACAAAGCTGCTGAGACTAATGTTTGTACTGAGGAATAGAGAGAAGTCTTAAGCTAAGAGTAAGGGAAGGGTTGACCTCGCTGCTATGGATGATGTCAGCATGCTTACTAACTTAACTATGCACACAGTGATTGACTGATCGAGAGGGGGCTCTATCAGAGATGTATTTATAGATATATTGTAGAGCGCAATATTATGTTGCCATATTCAAATAAAGGTTTAAAAATAAAAAATGTTAATTGGCACATTCAAATAAATATTTTAAAATGCAGGCTAAGTATCACTAATTAAACAAGTATATGTTCAGCTAATTGTCAGTCTCTTACATGTGTGCTTCTCGTAAACAATTAGCGGATGTGCATATAAACAGCCTTTTAATTAACAGTGGAATAATCATGGTTGATAGTAAGACATGCAAACGTAAAAGGAAACCAAACTGGATGCAAGAAGAGCTGTTATTTCTTGCCCAACTGGTTAATGAAAACAAGGTTATAATCAAAGGAAAATTTGGAGTTGGGATAATCTCCAAAACTAAAAAAGATGCATGGGAAAAACATATGTGTGCAAATAAATGCATCGTGTTTCTAAAATATTTACATTCCGAGGCAGATTGCCGGCAACAGCCATTTTAGCCCTGCTGAAAAAACAATAGAAACCATCACATAATTTGTAATGGTTTTTCTGGTTATAATGGGAATTGTACTGGTTATAATGGGAACTGTAATGGTGCCTGTTGGTCTCTACTGGCAATTGGTCACCTTCTATTGGTGGCTTGTTTAAACCACTAAATCCTAATGGAACATGTCCCAAAACACACTACAGGAAGCCGTTTTTTAATGGTATTAATGGCTAAAAGTTGTGGTTTGGTAATGTTTGTAATAGTATTTGTGGTGACATTATAATTTCTATATATATTATATATATTTTTTTTTTTTTTCAACAGGGAGATAGTTTGTACGTAGGAGGTAGTGAAGAAGGATTCCTAAGTCACTAGACCAACTTAGGACTTAGAATCCGCTTCACTACTCGTAAACAACACACTTTTGTTTTCACAGATTTAGGAGCTAGTTTTAGAGCTAAAACGCTCTGTGAAATACTCTTAGAGCAAAAATTAAGGAGTCCTAAATTTAGGATTGACACACCCATTATTTTTAAGATTTTCTCCTAAATCTGCAAGTTATGAGCTACTTTTAGCCTTAGATGTTTTTTTGCACATTTACATACCTCGGGTCTGTAGCGACCCTATACACTTTTTACAAAATATTAATCAGAAAACAGGCATTCTTTTATGTTATTATTTTTTCTTGTTATATTGTTTATAAATACTAGATTGAGGAACACTAAGAAAGTTGATGTCTAACTTAAAAAAAAAAAGAAGAAGGGAGAGTGTAGAGAATGAGGTCCCGGGGGGGGGGGGCCGCGCTAAGCCCCAATGTATTCCTTTAATTAACCTTGTTTCTATCTTGGATTGCAGACAGGTCACTAGGCAGGCACCTATTAATTCTGTCAAGTATAGATGCTCACTGCGGCCCGACCCCCCCTCCCATAATATCGTGACTCGGCCGAGCAAGGGCCGCGATTCCTGCATCCGCTGACAGATTACTGAGCACATGGAACATCAAGCCGTTGTGCGAATGCCACAATGTGCTGAGACTGGGGCATCGAGACCGCGATCTCAGACTCATTGCAGTAGTCATGTGTGCCACGGGTTACCATTGCAATGCAACATTATTTCTATCTGCGACGGCCACAAAAAAGACTACAATCCACGTACATCTCTAATTCCTCGGATGCCGGCGATATCATAAGTGTGAAATCGGATAAATGTATAGTCCCTGCAATTGCATATATACCCGCCACCTCACACACTACAACACACACCACACGAACACACACACAACTGACACGTGGAGATCAGACATTTTCTTAAGCATGAACAGCATGAGAGGATGTTATTGGAGGCGATTACCACATTTCTCATCAGTGTTCTGCATATAATAACCAGAGTAATCCACTACCACACTTTCGGATCGTCGCGATTGGAGCTTTGATTTCAACTCCATGCCTCACATGTTCCCGAAGGAGGTGGTCGTGGGTCGGCATAAAACAACTATTGTCTTTCTTTTTGTCAGTCTTTATTAGGTTGATAGTCCAAAGCAATCGACGTGATTGAAACGACCTAAAAATTGACACGCGTCCGCGTGCGTACACCGGTAAAACAACACATAAAAATGAACGAGTTAGCGATGTAGAGAGTTCTAACATAAAACATCTTGTTAATAACTTTTTACAAACTATGAAGTGCCTTGGTAGATTCCTAGAACTCACAAAACACGATGAAGCATGTTGTTTTTGGTTGGTTTATAATTGTGTTTAGCAGGATAGTTACCCCCCAAGTAAAAAATTCCATCATCATTGACTTCAGGACCTTCATTTATGTTCCAACCTGAATACTTTCCTTTTTTTCTGTGGAACACAAAAGAGGATATGTTTCTATCCATAAATGGTGCCAGTGTTGTTTTAGACCCTTTTGACTTTCATTGTATGGAAAAAAACATTCTTCTTTTGGTGTTCTGTGGAGGAAAGTTATATGTTTGAATGCATAAAGGGGATTAAATATACAGCATTTGGCCATTTAAGGCATAATTCACACCAAAAGTGAAAATCGTGCTGAATTGTCTACCAGGGCCACCAAATGTTAAATGGTCTTTTCTTCCTTTCTTCTTCATCGAACAGATTTGAAAATGTACATTATCTGCACTTGTCTCATCTAGTATCCTCTGCGGTGGATGGGTGAGCCTTCAAAATGATACCTATCCAAACAGCTGAACAAAACCACAATAATCAACGCCAGTAATACCACAGTCAACTCCAGTCTCAGATCAGTTTTAATCTATTGTACGAAAAAACTGTATCTTTGTAATAAACAAATCCTCAAGACGTTTTTAGCTGTTGCTGCAGCTTCTAGTCTCTCACTCTGGATACATTTGCGTCCTCTATCCCATAATCATTGCTTTCACTCCCAGTTGAAAAAGTTGTCTTGCTCCCTCATTAGGAGAGAAATATTTACAGACCAATCACTGTTTGCAAGCGAAAACAGTCCAAAACAGTTGTTCGTGAGGATTTTTAGTTAGAGGTTCCACAGAAGGCATCGGAACCTTTTTCAGGTAGGAAGCATCTTCTTATGTATTAAATGGTAGTGACATTTTGGTCAGAAGGGACAGTTTAAAATTAATTGATGGACTAAAGTTGTGTGGATTTTTGTGATGTTTTTATCAGCTGTTTGGAGTCTCATTCTCATGGGACCCATTCACTGCAGAGCATCTATTGGTGTGCAAGTGATGGCATTAACTCTTCAAATTCTTTTCTGAGACAAAAACGCAGCACATCTTTGATGGCCTGAGGGTTAGAGTACATTTTCATTTTTGGGCATAAATTTCCTTTACGTTTGCTGTTAATTTAGTGATTTTAGCTGTTCTGAATAGCCACAGCTGTCTCGTTTAACCTTAGACATGTTCACATTAAGAAAACCAGCCCTCTAACATATTAGAGTTCTTCGGAAACACATCAATGTCACGTTCACCTCCCGGCCCCGGGGGTGAAATGCCGCATCCCTCATTTCCTCCATTCAGTTGTACAAAATGCCCAGCTGACCTTTACATTCACACATTACTCTTAGCATTTTCCATCCACTCCAGTTCACATAGCTGTCAGTCGCTTATCAATTCAGTTGTGTGTGCTTGAAGAGAGCGTGTGTGCTGGCTGCTTGATTAGGTCTCTTCTGCCAGTACAGTCTGGAACTGGCTAATATATCATGTATGATCTGATGTATGCATTCTTTATCAGGAGGAGACAGACGGATATCCATAGCTCATCCCAATATACTCCTCCCAACAGTTGATCAAAAACCCGGTCCAAGACGGACTTCTCCCTGGCTATCCATCCTAGACCCTGAGGGCTTTGGGGAACTGGATGACCCGAGAGATGCTTTTTTTCTCTCAGGTTTTTGCCCCTGAACATGTTAACAGGCGTAATATATAGTTATATAATATTTTTTGATATACTGAAGTTTTGTTTTTCCATTTTTTGGTTTCCAATTTTTTTTTTTTTTTTTGCTTTGTTTTTTTAGCACTGTCAGAATTAACGTGTTAACACATGCAATTTATTTATTTTTTTTTATTATTTTTCAGTTTAACGCATTAAACAATTTTTAACGCAGTTAATGCAGGGGCAGAGCTAGGGTTGGCCATCCCACTCACAACTACTGCATATGTGTCTTTTTTTCTCGACAAGAATTGCACTCCAACTTCGCATCAAACAAGTGCAAAAAAAGATACAGGTGACAAGGTGCTTCAATAGAACAAGAGTGAACTGCGTTGAGATGATGTTGTCAGGCCATATGTCAGTAAAAACTAATTTTCCTGTCCGGTCAGCTGTTATACTGTGCTCGTAGCACATGCTTTTCAATTGCACGCACAAATACAGCAGCACACACTCTATATAATTTCATATTGAAGTGCAATAGAAACTACAAGCATGCAATGTTATAGTTATGTAGTCAGTTAAGTCATGAAATTACCACGGTTAAAGCTGCCAGTAAACTGTGCATGCATGTAAGTATTTGTTATATATGAGTCACATTTAAGAACATGTCTCTGAAATGCAGTGGTTTTCAAAACTGTCTTGGAGCACCCCAGCACTGTCTCCCTCATCTAACAAACCCGATTCAACTCATCAGCTCATTATAGAGACTTTAAGACCTGGGGCCTCATTTATAAAATGTTGCGCAGAAACCATCCTAAAATTGATCTTACGATCATCTCTCAAATATGCTTTCAGTAAAAATATCTCTTTCAGATGTGAAATCTATGAATCGCAAGTGATCTTGAACTGAATGGTTTCAGCTATCTGCCTTGTAAACGACTTCTAATTAATGTCATTAACATGTAAAAGATCACCAGTCATCATCCATATTCTTTAATTTAGAACAGTGAGACTTACATTTTCAAAAACCTGCTGTACTCGAACAAGAAAAAGTGCGTACGCCTGCTCAGACCCTGACTTTGCGGTAAGTACTTTTCCACGTCAAAGACAGTTTTTACAAATATGAGCGTTGGCGTGGCGTGGCGTGGCGTGGAGACATCAGTAGTATTGCTATCAGCGATTCTCACCTTCAGTCATAAAAAAATTATGCCATTAAACAAATATTAAAAATATACTGTCTTTATTTTGTTTCTACATTAATTTGAAGATTGAATGCGTAATTATTGCAATATAAAATTATATTTAAATACTTTTAAAATTGTAAAACTTTTTTTTTTTCTTTTAAAAATTGATGTTAGGTGATTAATCGTGATTAGTTTGAGATGTTTTTAAACATTTTTAGTAGGGTTGAGGAGTCTTATTAGTTTGTGTTTCTTTACTATTTCTGTATAGCTTTTTTATTTCAGTATTAGTTATTTTAATACTTCGTTTTACTTATTTTATTTCAGTTATTTTCCAAGGCAACATTTCTAATATTCATTTATTTGTTTGTTTGTTTATTTATATCTGTTTTATTTCAGGTTTGTTCAATAATCCAATTATTTTAAATAACTCAGTTTTAGTTTTAGTTAATTTAACTCTGGTTATGTCAGGGTTCAGACAGTTTTGCACTTAGCAGTACACCAAAAAAATTACTGTGAGTGTGAATGTGTATCAGTCCAGTCTTCTTTTAAGGTTGGCTTTCTGATGGCTTGTGGAAAGAAACTGTTGCACAGTCTGGTCATGAGAGCCCAAATGCTTCGGTACCTTTTTCCAAACAGCATGAGGGTAAAGAGTGTGTTTAAAGAGGTATGTGCGGTCAGCAACTATGCTGTTGGCTTAGCAGAGACAGTGTGTGGTGTAGATGCCTGTGATGGAAAGAAGAGAGACCCTGATGATCTTCTCTGCTGTCTTCACTATCTGCTGCAGGGTCTTGCGATCCGAGACCATTTTCAAACCAGGCAATGATGCAGCTGCTCAGGATGCTCTCAATAGTCTCTCTATAGAATGTGATGAGGATGGGTGGGGGGAGCTGGGATTTCCTTAGCCTTTTCTGGAAATAGAGACGCTGCTGGACTTTCTTGGTTATAGAGCTGGTGTTGAGGGACAGGGTGAGGTTCTCCGCCAGATGAACACATAGGAATTCAGTGTTCTTGTTCTAAAAAATTGTGTTGTGTAGATCTTCCCACTATGATACCTCATGGGTCCAAAAAGCTGCACGTTAAAAATCAAATACTGTACGTTGAGTGATAGGCTGTGATTTTGACACATTTTGCTTTCGATGTGAGGCAAAATAAATGACCTGTCAATGGAAACTTCATATCACCAAATCAGCATATTATAATGATTCTGAAGAATCTCAATAATGGCTTGTTTTGAAAAATCAGCTTTGCCATCACAGGGGGAAAAAAAATACATTTTATATAATATTAACAGAGAATGGTTATTCTAAATTGTAATAATTACAGTTTTTACTGTATTTGTTATCAAACAAATGCAGCCTTGGTGAACATAAGACACCGCTTTCAAACACAACTTATGACCCCATAAAGTTATGTGCATACTGTAAAATAATCACGAGTTTTCCAATAGTAGAAGGAAACCTAAATGGTCTAGACAGCATGGCGCAGTTTATCTCATCAGATTTAATCAATCATGCAGAATCTAGCAGAAAGAAAATAACAAGATTAAAGATAAAAAAAAAATCAAAATTAAACTTGTTACAGTGTTCCCACTCTTTACCCAAACTTATCCATAGAATTAGAAATTGAATAAAACCCAACCAAGCTTTCATTTTAAATTCATTCTTCATATAAATCTCAATTTGGCGATAGGTCTCACTGTGACAGACTGTAGATCCAATTTTAGGAGAGACTGTTGAGTTTGGGGCTTGATATTGATCTGCCTCCTGTTGATTATTGCCAACCTCTTGTAACACAACATAAAGGTATGAATGCAGACTCCTGAGGAGGGAAGGAGAGGAAAATAGTCTGATCTGAATGGACGCTGTGTAAAGGTTACAGTGCTATGTATTATTTCCCCTCCTCTCCACCTCTATCTAGGGGCAAAGAAGAGAAAGGGTTGGGTAGGGGGTGCTTTTGTAAGAGGATTCTTGGGGACTATGTCGAGAGCAAAGATGGTTCACCCTCAAATATAATACAAAATACACTGGGGAAAATATGCGAATGTGAGTTTCTAGGTGCAAGGGGATGTCAAAGAGAATGTGTGAGAGGAGAATGGAGAGCAGGTAAATGTGTGTGTCCATGTGTGTGGGAAGCCATAAAGCACTTTGCCTGGCAGGACTATTTTGAGGTATCTTTTTAATTTCATGCACGATGGCTCTCACATTTGTTTCCCCTCTTCCACTCATTTCCTCTCCCTTCTTTTTATCCCCACTCCAAACTTGTCATTTGTTGGCCCGTTCTGTCCCTTTCTCGTCTGCATACAAATTTAGGGCATGTTACATATATGTCCGTGTTTTTTGTGGCTTTTAAATAGCATAAATGCACATAAAATGGTAAACACACAAAACCCAGATGCAATACAACAAAAAAATAATGTTGCCTTCTGGAAAGTTAGTACTTGAGAGCTTACAAGTCGCAATCATGGTGTGAGGGTTCTTTCAAGTGATTTTAGTCGGTAAGAAATGGAAATGCTGGAGACTTTGGAATTTCTTTTTCACTTACTGACCAACACAGGAGTTTTTTTAGTGCTTTAGCTACAAAAGAAAAAGCACAGGCCTTACATTAGGCTGATGTTGCTTCTTTACCTGTATTTTAGACTTTTAATGCTGCCACAGAGAATAATGGAAATTGAGTTATGTTGCACAAGCCTGTCACCTCATCAGTCAGGTAAATTATAGTAGTATTTTCTGGAATATTTTATGACTAATATTAAGACTTTTTTCTCCACCTTCTTCTACATACACAACCATTCAAAATGTGGGGGGTTGATAAGTCTCGCATTCTCACCAAGAAATCAAACGTACAGTAAAAAGAGTGATATTTTGAAATATTATTACAATTTAAAATATAAAAACAGTAAAATAACTATTTACTGTTTTAATGTATTTGAAAATATAATTTATGCCTGTGATCTGTCATCAGCCATTACTCCAGTCTTCAGTGTCGCTGGATCCTTTAGAATTCATTCTGATATGCTAATTTGATGCTCAAGAGATTATATATAGGGCTCAAATTGAGGGGGGTTGCGGGGGAAGATAATTCAAACTTAAATAATGGTGATTGGCCAATCAGAACTTGGTACTGTAACAAGATGCGCACGAGCTGAAGCAGGTTTTCGTCATTTTCCATGCAAAATAGTTCAAGTGCAACTTTTGAGGTTTTTTAAAAAGAAGACAACTGAAGGTATGATTTTTTTCCTTGACTAGAATTCAAAGACATTCCCCTGACATATGTTATTGTGCTGTACTATGTGTGAGGGACCGAGAGACGATAGGAGAGCTGACATTATCGAGTAGGCCGATATCTTTGCAAATGATGTCTTGAGAGTCCAAAAGCATTCACTGCGTGAAAAAAAGATCTGAGATGTCGTGATTTAGCAGCAGTTTGAATTAGAATGCAGTTAGAATGCGCTTATAATTCAAGCAATGAGAGAAAAAATACCTATTTTTATGTTTTATATTCATTGCACAAGCATGTACTTTTCTGAATATCAGCACACGTGTGCTATTAATTTTATTTAACAGTGCAGAGCAACACTGTGTTTTATTCATTGAATTCATCTGTTTTTGAATGAATCGAGCCAGCGATTCAACGGTCCATTCAGATGGGAAAAAAAGCTTATAAATAATAGTTAGTTTAATAAGTTAATTTTTCATTAAATAAAAACCTTTTTAGACAAATTTTGTAATCATTGTGTAAAATTAGCTACAGGAACCCCCTGTAGCCCTGTACACCCACACTTTTTGTGGTATAATAATATTAAATAGCAGAAGTTTATTTTATCTTGTTGTGATATGAAGACAGTTTTAAATGGCCAGAGGATAAAACTGCTTTTTTTTTGCTGCCAGATTGTGTAGTCACAGCAGGAGCAGGTCAAGGACTAACCCTTTGAATTGAAGTCAGCAAAACAAAATTCATTTCTACTTCCTGTAATCCGAGCGAAATGGCATGGGCTGAGAATGTTATGAGAGAACCAATCAGCTGCTTGTTAGGAATCGTTAGTGGTTGTTAGAGCTTAATTAGTACAGCACAATGTCTCTGATTAAGCCTCCTATGGTTTCAGCATTCATACAGTTCTGGTACACCTGTCCACCTAACCCATCACCAGCGTCTCTTCAGATTACCTGCCAAAACTACTTATAAAAGCCCCTCAGTATGCCTGTCAAATTTACTGCATAATCCCCAAAGAATATCTGTCAGGGTTCACTTCCAAAGCAGGCTCAACGTGACAGTCAAAATCAGTTCTTGACCTATGAAGTTTACCTTGTGCGCAAGGCTAGCAAACAAAGCAGCTGGTGTGTTATTCTCTTACTTATAATTACACAGCCAAACGAGCATCCGCACATGCGTAATTGGACGGCGTGGGGCTCTGGAAAATCAATGCTGATTAGTCGCATGAAGTTGCTTTTCGTTTTTAAAGATTATTGCTGTAAATTTGGGGATTACAGCTTTTATGCAAGCGCCGTAGACATTGGCCTACCACCCCTTTTACTGGGCCGTTAACCCGCTATGATTAAAACATGAGTACACATATACTTAAATGCACTGAGCATATATTTTACAAACATTACAAGCCCTCTGCAAAACAGCTCGCTGAATCGGAACAGGCGAGCACATCAAATGGAATAAAAATTGCTGGTGATTTAATCAACAGGCTGTGTAGGAAGTTTGGTGGGGAATTAGCTGTAGTCTTGCACTTTTTTTCTGAATTTTTGTGGAAAATTCTGCCTGAACACAAACTAATGGAGTAGCTCAATCGCAGTCTGCCTGTGTACAGCAAAGCCAGAGTCATTAAATCATTAGCAAGCATTACGAGAGCTCTCACATCATATATCACACAGACGGGGAATTACATGCTCTCTGCAATCCAAATTGAAAGCTGAGAACACTGTGGCAACTTTGACATAACATAGGCAGCGTAAATAAAACACTTCGGCGTGTATGTGTGTTGACACTTGTGAGTATGCGCTCTGGTGCATGATGGTGAGACGTGATGCTTCTTTATTGACCCTGTGGTTTTTCAAGGTTCAGAACATCTCAGTGAGCTGGTACACACATTGATGTCTTATTAATATATCTACAGGTGCTTATAGATTCTCTATTAACAGGCACTATACATTTTTCACAAAGCCTTGACAAATGTAGTTATGCCTTGTCAGTGATTGGACTGTCAACAGAGGTGAAGGACAGAGTTTATGGATCCTTTGTATGGACTGTGATGACGCATTTCCTCAGTAATTACCTTTTTTCTTCTTCTTCTTCTTCTACATCTAAAAAAAATAATTTATATCACCAGTAATATGTGTTATGTTACCTTGGAATTGCATGACAAAAACCCACCTAGTTAATACTGCTGTAGTAGGGTTTCTAATAGAGTTGTTTTGACATGTTTCTCTCTTTTGAACTATAATTCATCTTTCTCTATTTATTTACTTTGCAAATTTTGAGAAGCCATTTGAACGTAGTAGTCTTTTTTCCCCCTTTGTTGAATAGGCTTTTGAATAGTGAGTTATTGCATGTTTAAAAAATAAATAAAAAATCCCAACAAACACACAGGCTGTCACAAAATATTGTCTTCCAGTACATATATACACGAAATATATTATATATATTATATATATATATATTATATATATAATATATATATATATAAATATATAAATAAATAAATATATATATTTTGTTAGCTAGATTTTACAAATACTCTGTAACAGGCCCCTGGTTCCATGGTAACCCTGACACCCGATACATTTACGACATCCTGGAATTTAGGTGAAGAAAATCGCTACCTTGCCCATAAGGAAAATCCACAAGTGAAGGACATTTCTTTGCTAATTAATTAATAGGAAAACCTTTCTTTGAATGAACACAGGATCTTTCAGGTCATGGTGTATGTTATTGTCATTGTGTATTTTGTCTTTGAAATCGTATACTGTGATGCAGGCTTATAATCGAAACACACTACTGTCATCCTTTCACTATATGTAATCCTACCTTGCTTAGTATCTATGAATGCGCCTTCTTATGATCGAAACAAGCGTATATATTATATATTGGTACATAGGCAAAATATATTAGGGCCCTGAGAATCGTTAAAAATTTCGATTTAAGTCCATTTGCAAAATACCATGCTTAGAGAACAAAGGGTCGTAAAACCCTCCAGCAATTGCCACCTCCCGCTCGGAATTTTCATCTTTCTCATTGGACAACTCCATCTTGAGAGGCGGGGATCTTCTCAGACCTTAAAGGCCCGGCTCCAGGGACCCCAGTCGGTGGAGCGTAGGTTCGATTAAGACGCTCCAAACCTCCCCGAACATCATAGCTCGTACCAGGCTTCGGCTTGGCCTTTCCATTTCAATCAAGATTCTCTGACTCAAAACTTGTTCTTTTCATCGACCCAAATTCAGCAAAGATCAACTGGAAACATTAAGATTGCATCAGGAATCTCTTTCAGACAGACGAGCCGCCAAGTATCAACTTAGTCTTATAAGTGAGACATAAATATTCAGTTCACCTTTTTACAAAGGCGGGTGTGAATAGATCTGACGTTCACTCAGGTGTAGATCTGACTGCTATGCAAATGGCTCCATAAAATTGCAGCTAGTCTTTACTGAGGTAAGCTTTAACCCTTTCCTATACCAAATGTATGTATGTGTGTGTGTGTGTATGTCGACAAGTTTATGTGTGTATGTAGGATGTTAGACCAGGTTATGTGTTTATGTAGTCTGTTAGACCAGTTTAAGCGTTTATGTAGTTAATAAAAACTTACTTGTATCACACATGACGTGGTTCATTGTTTGCTCATAACTGGAGTCACTTAATCATGGAGATTTATGCTACAAGCTTTTGTAGAATTGGACAGTAAGAAAGTTATTTCCTTTAACCAGGAAATTAACGTTTTTAGAATTGACAAGACGGTTGACCCTTAGTGGTCAGCTAAATATCTACAGTGGTTCTAAAATATGAATAGTTAATTATAAATAGTTATGGTTAATTATTCATATTTCCACATGAGCTGATTTGTTACATCTAGAGATAATGTGGGATTATGTGTATATATGTAGTATATATATATATATATATATATAATAATAATATATATATAGTGCATACCAAATTATATGTTATGTACACTATAATGTTTATGTAATCAAATTCACTTGTATTGTTTCAAACAATACTTATCAGCTAATCTGTATTGGTGTTTTATGATGACAGTAGTACGTTAATAATAATATGCGATATCAGGTTCATTTCAGTGTTTGCTCTTACAGACATGTTTGCTATTTTGGTACTGTGTTGATCCTGAGGCAAAACCACTGTTCTTAGTCTAGGCCTTTCCAAAAGTAGCCATCCTGTGTGGAAGATAATGCTTTCCGAGTCGGCTGACTCCTCTGTTCCAGAGCCCTGCTGGGCTGATACATGGGGACTTCCCGAGCCAGACTCTGGGAGGTCAATCTTCTGAGGTAACCATTACCGGAGCTTGTATGTGGATCATCTTTGGCTAATCTTGCCCCTGCAGCTTGTCTCCCTAAAGCTTTTCCCGCATGGAGCCGGGGCAAACCCAGCCACCCGTGCAGCAGGAGCAGCAGGAAGCAGTGTGCTTTGCCACAGACCTACAGAGAGATGCTGGTTAACCAACCGGATCAATATGGTGGGCTCCATGATCTCTCAGACCCCTGCTTGTGTTATTATTTCCGTCTCTCTCTCTCTCATTCTCACTTTGTCATATATTTAGTTTAATAGTAAATATTAGTGATGAGAGCCTTCTTAATGGACATCTGTTCCACGTTGCACTTATTAGGCATAAGAGCTCCTGTCCCCCATTAGGACTGGTCACTAAATGGTTAATAAAGAAAGGTTTTTGTCTCTTGTCTAACAAGCCTCTTACCATCGCTTCAAAATGTCTAGTATTCTCTTTCATAGCTGGTCCTCTGGGTCAGCCAACGACTGGAATCGCAGACAGACGAGAAGGAGAGAATGAGGAAAGAGGAGGACAGAATTACTCAGCCCTTGGAAAAGAATGAAAAAGGGTCAGATTTTAATGGCCGTGGTCTGCCCAGCTCGGAAGATCCCGTTGGTTTATTAAAGCAGAGCCTCTTACCAGTCCAAATTACCTAGAGATAGTGAGAGAGTACAGCTGGAGGTATTTTTTTTATATATATTTCTTTCCCCCATCTCCGTAGTTGTGGGCCTCTGGGTTGTTTTGTATCAGGAAATCTCCACGGCCGCTTTTACACTGACCACACCACTCGTCTGCCCCCTGTCACAGGAGAGAAAAATAACAAGGTACAAGGGTTACTGAGATGCAGAAGAGAAAGAGAATGCAAAGTGAACCGATGGTTAGAGCTAGAATGAGAAAAGACTAAAGTGGGTAGAGAGTGAGCAGAACAGAAAGTGGGAGAGAGAAAATGTCAAACGAGGTTGATCTAAAACGAAATTATAGGCAATTAGTGTGTCTTTTATCAATATACTTTCACTGTCGAGATGGTCTCCACAAAAAGAGCATCATTATACCTCTCTCGCATTAAATTTGTATTACGGTTGAGGAGTTTAAAAAGAATAGTTTGGCCAAAAATGAACATTCTGTCATCATTTACTCATCTTCGTCATTCCAGACTTGTATGACTTTTTTTCTCCATTCAATGCCAAAAAAGAACTTTAGCTGAATGTCAAAGCTGCTTTCATGTTTTCTTACATATAGTGAAAGTGGATGTGGGCTGTGACGTTTGAAAAATGACTAAAAACTCCTTAAATATAGTCCCATGCCCCATACTTCAAGTCTTCTGAAACTATAAAATAGTTTATTTACAAATCATCTAGTTCAGCAAATGGTCACCATTTACTTTAACTGTATGTAAAAGAACAGCCAACTTGGATTTAAATAACTCTTTTTGTGCTCCAGAGTCCAAAAGGTGTTTCCAAAGGTTTTTGAAAATACATAAATAATACTAGAATTTAATTTTGGGGTGAACTGTCTCTTTAAAGTCATGACACCCACTGCATGTGATGGCATCATGGCTTTCCATGTGTGTTGCTAGAGGAATGCATTTGAATTGTTCCTTCTCATTAGTCATATCACATGTATGCCACATTTTTAATCATTTAATCATGCATGAAAAGTCTTACAGTCTTGATTTGTTTGACAGAAATCTTAGTCTTTAGCATTTTATTAAAAATTATGTCTTGATCTTATATTTAAGAGAATTTGAAAAATCTGAATGATGATGAGTATGTGCTTGTATGTCATGTTAAGCAAAGTTTCATTGGTGCCTGGTTAAGTTCTGGTTAAATGGTTCATGAACTGCATTGCAGAGCAACACTGCCACCTAAAGGCCACCGTGATACTGAAAAAGGCTGCCACCTGCTTCTATATTTATGCTCTGCATGTGTGTGCATCTGTATGTGATAAAAAGCAGAAGATGAGAAATGGATATGGATTATGGGCTGTGCTGAAAATCCAATACATCTTTCATATGAATAGGAAACGTTAAAAGAGGGGGGAAAAGAAGAAGAATTGAGGGTTGGAAGAGCAGTGACTTGCATGAATCATATGAATGCACGTAGCCTCTTTATTTTGTAACTCACAGAAACGAACATGAAGGTTAGCCAAGGACTACTATAGTGGCTATAAAATTACTGTAGTGTGGGCTTTTACAAAACGCATGTAAAAACAACCTGTAAAAGTAATGGGCCAGCAATCACAGGAGTCAGCATCTCTGTGATATTACACTACCCTGAACTCTATCTCATTCTTTCTCTCTCTTTCTCCACACACACACATATACACTCTTGGCTCGGAAATGAGTACATCTCACACATCATAATTCTACTCTCTCCATCTCTCTCTCTCTCTCTCTCTCTTGCGCACACACACGCTGCCCGCTCCAGTAAGCCAATACATCATTTCCCTAGTAGAGTCTGTCTCCTCTCCTCATCTGTTTGACGAGGGTTTATGAAGCATCAGCACAGTCCAGGCAGGAGCCCTTTACCAGAGCACAGAGTTCAAACGATGAGTCCTCTACGGGTCCTTGGCAGTATATCTCTCTCTTTTCGCTTTACGAGTAAACTACAGCCACATTTGACACTGAATTTAATGTGGACACTTATAATAGCTCTAGTTTTGCAGATTTAGTCCATGTCGCATAGCTTTCAGGTTATCTGCACGTTAGAGTACTCTTAAAAGCCTACTAAATTAAGTTTTAACAGATATCCATATTTACAATGTAATGCGTCTTTCTCTTCCAAGAAATCAGAAGTTGCATTTGAAGAAGATCTTACATTTCAACTGTTAATAAAGTACATATTTTTGTATGAATACTCGGTTTATGGACATACTGTATCGCTGTATCTAACAGGAAGTTGAGCTGGATAATATTGAACGGCCTATATATACAGTACCATTCAAAAGTTTGGAAGAAATTAATACTTTAATGCAGCAAGGATGCATGAAATTGATCAAAGGACTAAAGACGGTTCATATGGTATAGTAGATCACCTATAGATATATAATTATATAATCATATATTATAATATAACAGATATAGAATTCAATATAAATATATTAATTTCAAATAAATGCGTCACACACAATTCTGAAAATGTGTACTGTTACCCAAAAATATTATTTAATATGATAATTAATGAAGATATTGGGAATGACACTAATGACTGCTACAGATTTCCAAGGGTTTGCCACCACACCGAATCAATACAGTTAAAATTACTAAAAATAAAACTCAGGTATTTAAATTGTAATAATTGTCACACTATTACCAAGATTTTTAATGGACTTATGATCAAAATGCAACCCCTTGGATTAATATATATATATATATAACAGGGGGAAAAAAAGATTTAGTCAGCCACCAATTTGGCAAGTTCTCCCACTTAAAAAGATGAGTGAGGCCTGTAATTTCATCATAGGTATACCTCAACCATGAGAGACAAAACGAGAAAAGAAAATCCAGAAAATCACACTGTAGGAATTTTAAAGAATTTATTTGAAAATTATAGTGGAAAATAAGTATTTGCTCAATAACAAAATTTAATCTCAATACATTGTTATATACCCTTTGTTGGCAAAGACAGAGGTCAAACATTTTCTGTAAGCCTTCACAAGGTTTTCACACACTGTTGATGGTATTTTGGCCCATTCCTCCATGCAAATCTCCTCTAGAGCAGTAATGTTTTGATGCTGTCGCTGGGCAACACGGATTTTCAACTCACTCCAAAGATTTTCTATGGGGTTGAGATCTGGAGACTGGCTAGGACACTCCAGGACCTTGAAATGCTTCTTACGAAAGCCACTCCTTCGTTGCCCGGGCGGGGTGTTTGGGATCATTGTCATGCTGAAAGACCCGCCACGTTTCATCTTCAATGCCCTTGATGATGGAAGGAGGTTTTCACTCAAAATCACACGATACATGGCCCCATTCATTCTTACGTTTACACGGATCAGTCGTCCTGGTACATTTGCAGAAAAACAGCCCCAAAGCATAACGTTTCTACCCCCATGCTTCACAGTAGGTATGGTGTTATTGGATGCAACTCAGCATTCTTTCTCCCAAACACGACAAGTTGAGTTTTTACCAAAAAGATATATTTTGGTTTCATCTGACCATATGACATTCTCAAAATCCTCTTCTGGATCATCCAAATGCAAACTTCAGACGGGCCTGGACATGAACTGGCTTAAGCAGGGGGACACTTCTGACACTGCAGGATTTGAGTCCCTGGCGGAGCAGTGTGTTACTGATGGTAGCCTTTATTACTTTGGTCCCAGCTCTCTGCAGGCCATTCACTAGGTTTGGGATTTTTGCTCACAGTTCTGTGATCATTTGGACCCACGGGGTAGATCTGCGTGGAGCCCCAGATCGAGGGAGATTATCAGTGGTCTTGTTTGTCTTCCATTTTCTAATAATTGCTCTCACATTTGATTTCTTCACACCAAGCTGCTTATCTATTGCAGATTCAGTCTTCCTAGCCTGGTGCAGGTCTACAATTTTGTGTCTGGTGTCCTTTGACAGCTCTTTGGTCTGGGCCATGGTGGAGTTTGGAGTGTGACTGTTTGAGGTTGTGGACAGGTGTCTTTATACTGATAACGAGTTCAAACAGATGCATTAATACAGGTAACCAGTGGAGGACAGAGGAGCCTTTAGCCTTTAGAAGTTACAGGTCTGTGAGAGCCAGCAATCTTGCTTATTTGTAGGTGACCAAATACTTATTTAACCGAGGAATTCACCAATTAATTCTTTAAAAATCCTACAATATGACTTTCTGGATTTTTTTTTCTCATTTTTTCTCATAGTTGAGGTATACCTATGATAAAAATTACAGGCCTCATCTTTTTAAGTGGGAGAACTTGCAATTGGTGGCTGACTAAATACTTTTTTTACACCACTGTATATATATATATATATTTCCTTTGCCCAATTAGATGTTTCCCAACTTGCTTGAAGCAAGCAGGATGGCAAACACCAGGAACTGGACACGTTTAATTTTGTACAGCCCCACTCTGGCATTCATGAGTATGCATATTTCAAAGTAAAAATCAATTAGTGGCCTCCTTTGCCTTTTGCAATTTTGCTGCTGCATTTTACAAGTTCCAAACTTGTAAGCAAGTGTCTTCCTGTAAGCCCCCTCTCATTCCCCATGAGCTCTCCCCGATTACGCTGATCTCTCGGAGACAAATCGCTGACTCCGGGCTTGGGTTTCCTGCCCCTTCCTGGAACTCTCTTTTTATCTCTATTTCCCCGTTTTTCATCTATTTTTGGGGCTTAAATGATATTGAAAGGCAGTGTTCCAGTCCTCTGTTCAACCAAGATAAGATTATTGATGTGGGCGTATCTAGCTGAGCCAATGCAACAACAAAAAAAACTCATAGAGAGCGGATGTGTTTTCCGATTACCTCCATGTTTCATTCCACTAGCTTATATAATAATCACGGGTATTGAGAATAGGCTAAATGTTTCAGTCACAGCCGTACAGACGAGTCCCCAAGCTGTCTTTTGTTAGCCGTTCGGACGGGCTTCATAAAAAAAAGAGGGAATTTGTTAATTAACCTTTCAGGCAAGTGTGTTGTGCATCTGATTAAAAAGAAAACGTCCGGCTTTTGAAGCTGGGTCATCACTCTAATCTTCCTCTTCATTTCTTCATTGTCATTTCTGACTTGCAGCATTTCACCCTTTATGAGTGAGAGAGCAAATTACGAATCACTGTCAACACAGTGCTCTCTCACCCTCCATTCTCTCCTCTTTACTGTTTATCAGTGCACCACTCCACTGTGGAAGGCATCCCTGTAACTATAGTAACCTCTTAGCAGGTTGCTGTAGTGATATAGTATATTCCTGAGTAGGAAACAGAGAAAGAATGAACCACCAGAAGCTTTCCTCTTCTGTGCTTTTACTCCCTCTTTGAGACGAGACTGTTCGATTGACCATCAAAATTATCAATTGATATGTGGATTTCAGATTTGACTTCAATTAAACTCAGTTTGCTTTGATTTAACCCAATATCCGACAGTCCTGTGATATCTCTGGGAACGCCAACCACAGGCTGATAGAAAATAAGATAAATCTGACGATGCAAGAGAGAACTCATTTCGGTCTGGTTTTCTGAGCGCACACACTGAAGCATACACACACAGAAAGCGCGTCTCACAGCGCGCGCGTACTCTTTCGCGTCGCATGAACGGAGAATTACACACAAAATGATGTCGAATTGTCCGTTTTGACGAGTATTCACGTAAACACAGTTGATTACGTCTTAAGTGAACGTAAACAGCAGGGAGAACGTGTATCAGTACATTGCATCCATTGCAGCTGTGCATTCGGTTTTAAAGGGATAGCAGCCTAATTTAGTTGCTATTGTCCGAGTTATTGATGTTAATCAAGCAACAACAGAGACAGAAAATCACTCTGCTTTTGACTGAAAAACTTTAGTAGCCCTAAAAGATTAATCTAAATTTATTTATAGAAGTAAATATGTCTGATTGAAAGAATGTGGTTTTATTTCATTTTAACATAAAGGCATGTTGTGTGTCACCGCAGTTAAATCGGTGTCTATCATGATAAAACCTTAATATCAAACCTATATAATGAGTTTGGAAATTTTAGAGAAATGCTTAATAAATGCACTGTAACTAAACCCATTAGATTTTAGCCGAAAAACTGTAGATTTAGTCGACTGAAATCTTATGAAATTTAGTCGACTAAAACTAAAAACAATTCAGATGACTAAAATATGACTAAAACTAAATGTAATTTTAATCAAAAGACTATGACTAAAACTAAATCAAAATTTGCTGTCAAAATTAACACTGGGTAACATAAGCAATTGACTCTGCTCTCGCCAGAAGTCGAGATACCAGTTTCCGGTTTGCTCTCACAACCTGCAAAATGTCAGTGTTTACTAGATGTCTTCAAGATCTGCCTAAAATAAGCATCAGCAATGTACACTGCATCATTGATGCCTGGTCCCCTGCTCCAACAAGTAAGCAGAACAAGGGATGCAAACTCTACATATCGCGTTGTATCCACAACTACGAGGGTAAGTAGTTTAATCTAATGTGGTGTGCACATTACTGTAGGGCCCTATAATTTCTGCAATGCGGAATCCAGTCATAAAAATGGAATTTACTGAATAATGCGGAATGTCATGGAATTTGTCAAACTTTGAATGAATTGATCAAAAGTAGGTCATTACACTTAAATAGAGTCGCGATATGGACTAGTATCTGTAAATATTAAGCCGCAAAAAAGACCTTTTAAATATGAATTCTACTAAATATTGTAGAAACTTAATTTTCTGTAAAGTTGCTTTGCAACGATTTGTATTATAAAAAGTGCTATACAAATAAACTTGAATTGAATTGGATTCTACTGTTCAGCATGTACTTCGTGTGAATGAATGGCGCAGACGCGCTGTTTCGTTTACTACACACATACTGAAGCGCGTGTGACGCTCACGTTGATTTCTGCATCTGCCGTCAGGAAAATACTGAACCAACCCTCCAGAACTGTTCGAGAGTCATTCATTTATTGTTTCATTGAGTAAAACTATCATCATATCATATACACACAGAAATAAAAGGTATCCCAGACACTGTCAAATAAAGTTTTTGTTGTTGGTTTAAATTGATGACATTGTGCCAGAAATATATTACTATTGTTCAGTAGAATGTACATACTACTACTAAAATCTTTTATGCCTTTTATGCCTACTTTTATGCCTTCATTTGATAACCAGAAAAATCTAAATACACAACACAGAATTTCTTAGGGGGTAAAAAATCATTAGACTATTTTAAGAATAATTTGAATTAATTCAGTTCAAATAATTAGATATGCTAAAACAAAATTTGGTAACAATAAAACATAAGGTTGGAAAAATTTCATAGGGCCCTAAACATGCCATTTTTGTTAAACTTTTAATAAATTGATATTAAAGTTTTAGGATTTTAATTAATTGTACATGCTGTTGATTCAAACATTAATTTAACCATTAAAAAGGAGTCCAGAAAAAAAGGAAAAAGAAAAATGGAATCCAGAAAAAAAATAGAAGGAAAAAAAAAACTAAATTTGGAAAACAATAAAACAGAATATGGGAAAAAATACAACAGATTTCATATGGCCCTATTACTGATAACCAGTTGCCAGGGGTCAGTGAGAGCTATATATGAATGAACAGTTCCAGTGTGCATCGCCATGGTAACCCACTTAGCTGCCCAGTTCATTGTGAAAATATTCCAAGAAATGAGATTCTACTTACGAGTCTATTTCCCTGTCTGAATGAGTCAATTCTCGCAAATGTGTCTGGAGTGAAAATAACTTTGTTTATACCTCTTTGTAAATGAAAAATACCAATTTCCAGCAAATTGGAATTGAGTTTAATTCAAGGATGCGCAGAACAGCACAAGCTCAACGTTATATAAAAAAAAACAACCTTTTGTCAGGTAAAATCATTTCTGAGCTGTACTTATAAATGGCACAATGGCGGTCTGTGATGTGCAGATGATGTCTGTGGGAAAATTGCTCCGTTATCTGTGGTTTTGCTTGGCAGATGCGGGGGGGGGGGGGGGGGG